>JACXGI010006238.1:21366-42725 GCA_016801175.1 Esox masquinongy | reverse complement strand
TACCCCCCCTCTCTTTCCCCCACCTGCCTTTCTCCGTCCCCCTTTCGGTTTCTCCTCCGTCTCTCTCTGGCCGTCCAGACACACTGTCCTGTATTTAACAAGCACGTTATCAGTCGGAGCACAGCAATCAATTTCACAGCTTTGCCCGGAACACTATTTGGTGATTGGGGAAGGCCACAAACAACGTCAACATGAACATAATCCCCATTTCAGATTAGAAAGGCCCCATACCGTCGTTTCCATCTGTCGCTCACCATTTGCTGAGATTGTATTTGATTACATTGAGCAAAAGCAGCGTATTAATGAAAGGTCAATGGCACTTCTGAATTAGGTCTCTGTGATTTGTAGTCTCTCAACTAGAAAAATTACTGTCTGTTTGCACGCTGACAAAAGTGAGGAGCACAGTTTATGCAACTTTAAACTTTCAACTTTATTTAAGTCATCCGAGCTGATTCGCCGGTGACAGTATCTGGTGATAGTATCAGTAGACGTGTTTTGGGACATGTGTGGTGCAGCCGTCTCTCTAGACAGGATTCGATCCGATCTCGCCGTGTTTACAGTGCTTCTTCTGAATGCAGTGTTCCTGCGGAGAGTGCCTTCTCAGAAAACACTGCCAATGTGGGTTCAGTTGGAAATAGCAACGGCACATTGACAACCGCTGCCACTGGATAAACTAGGGGCTTGAAGGTTTCATCCTGAAAGGCCCTGGTCAAAAGTAGTGCACTAAATACAAAATAGGGTGCCATTGATCCCCCTGGTGGACATGACTGATAGGTCTCCATTCACTGCTGCCCCACACAGAGGAAAACAGTACATTTAAAATGTTTTGCTGCACATAGGATTCATTTGTGAGTTTATTTGGAACACAGGCATTTGTTTGGAAGTATATTATTTTGTCAATGTTTTATATTTCAAATGTATTGAATATTTTTGAAATTGTTTTGGACAAGGTACAGTGTGGATAACATCAGGACAAAGGACTTGTTAGAACCCGATGGTGTTTTCTCATTGAATCAACAACCCTCTCTCTCCCCTCCTTCCCTCCAAACACAAGTTCAACATATTCAGAGCTGACATTTTTTATTTAGCTTCTTTCTTTGAATGATTTCTATCACATGCGATTCAAGTGGAGGGTTGCAATCAACATTTTGAAGAATGTCCTTTGTTCTCTGTAATGTCTTATTTTGACACCTATGCTTTCCCCCTTGCTGCCTGTGAGGTAACCGGTAAATTCCTGTTTTGCTGGTTGTGGTTGTTGTTTGATGACAGTTTTAAGGCTTTGGCACCTGTCAGTCGCTGGTTTGACTTCAACAAACTGCCGGTCTTGCTACAGAGTAGGCACCTGGCTGTGAACTAGCTGTCTGCCAGCTGCCTCTATATCTGAGGGAACGCTGATGCTCATGCCAAAGCAAAATGCTGTTTCATTCGTACATCTATCTGGAGCACTGTATCGCCTCAGTCTTTCTCAGTGTCTAAGGTGTCTTGTGTGTGTGTGTGTGTGTATGTTTGTGTGTGTGTGTGCGTGCGCGCGTCAAAATTACAACATTGTTGTCATTCCGTCTTCATTCATAGAATTCTGATTGTATAAGCACTCAAGCATGCTGTCTTCGTTAAGTCTGGGGAATAGTCTGGGTGAAATTCAAACTGTTTTTCTAAATATTATCATACTTGCACTTTTCCTACTTAACTAAACTGTTCACACTACTGCCTGTCCTTCAAACTGAACCTTGTTAATCCCCTTAGCACACTCCGATATGCATGTGCAATATGAGTCACCTTTATCCCCTGAGTCAATTCAAGTGGAGATGAATGGAACCTTAGCATGTTTGAATACTGCTCTGTGCTTGTTTCCACTCCCTTTAACTACAGAGAGAATCTCCCCCCACAGAGAAACTGAGGTTTTGTGTGTGTATATATTGTTAAAGTGACGACGGTGTTGGTGTTATTGCATCGCTGCTATGTAGCATAATGTGACTGTCCTGGTCTCCATGTCAAAGGCGCCTGCTGTTTGCTATGTTTATTGATACCTGTATTGTTCTGCATTTTTGTCTATAAACCTGTTTATACCTGGCAACCACATGTCCTTAATCCCATTATTGATCTGGAATACACATTAGGATCTGATAGTGATCAGACTTTGTAAGTTTAAATGGACAAGATCGGGACAATGTAAGGACGAGGAAAACATTATAACCAGGTATAAATGGAGCATGAATGTACTGTCAAGGTTTGTCAAGTCTTACAAACAAAACTAAAGCATGGCACATCTGTACGGAACGCAACTGTTACAATGTAAATATGTACCAATATATAAAGAAGCTATTTTTTGCATGCTTTTTGTACTCATAGACATAATCCCACAATAAAAAAAATGTGAATCCATTTTTGAATCACACCTTTTTTGTAAGTACAGTTAGCTGTAAAATAGTAAAACTTAAAATTCAGAACGTTTTATTGAATTCACATGAATTACGTTGAATTCATTCTAACATAATAAGGAACATTTTATCTACAATACATAAATATATCCCAGTCTTTTAAAGTGGAATACTCCCACCAGTAGTGATCCAGGTGTTCTCTTGACAACAACATTAGGTTTGTGGAGCTTTGCAGAAGTTGGATGGTAGTTCTGTTAAGGAGCTTTGCAGAAGTTGGATGGTAGTTCTGTTTTAAATAGTGTATATAACTGTGTTATGAACATTGTTGGAGGGTAGTTCTAACTGTTTTAAATAGTGTATATAACCGTGTTATGACAACAGAGTAGAGAGGGTTGTAGGGTTGTTGTGAAAGTGTTATTGATCAGGGTGCTATGACAACAGATGTGTATAAATACATGGGGTCTTGAACTGACGAAACAACACAAAAAACACAGAGTGCTTATTCTGCCATGATGAGGAAATAACGAACAAGTATTATTTGGCCAACAGCAAAGGGTGACTGTCCGCCTCTGGAAGAGTAACATTCTGTAACAACCTCTTTGTACATCCAACAAGAGGATGCTGTCTGAAGTCCTGTCAAGATTTGTCAAAGCCTGAAAATATGTGGACATCGAGACAAAGAACGGCTACCAATAGAAAGCAGTCCCACTTGTTCAGTCTTTTTTTTTTTAAATGTCCCTTCCTGTCCCAGTGTTCTCTGCCTGTCTGTTCATGTCCCGGCCAACCCAGAGTTGGTGTACTGCAGCCGTGCATCCTCTTGTCACTGTAGTCTGCAGGAGTAGGATCAATCTGTAGGATCAGTCCTGTGTGAGGGGAACAGAAACCAGGATCGTGTTCAAAACGGCAATACTCATGTGGATTAAGCACGGCTCATACCTGGTTCTGAAGTTAGTCCTGTGTCCTGACCTTGTCCATTTACACTCATTGGGATCAATTGCAATGTATTTTACTAGTCTATGTTGTTGATGACACATCAGTCCAAGTTTTAAAGTGATTTTTGCATTATAGTTGGAGAAAATGTCCATATCAGCATATAGTCACTTCCAATTATCAGCACCTGTTTATATGACATGTCTCATTGGCGAAGTTGCTCCACTGAATCTCCCACAATGCGACTCTGGAGAGGCAGAGGTATTTTCCCAATTACAGAGCGGGTAGAATTTAATTAACTCAAGATCCACAAGCAGGCAAACGAGCAAGCAGAAGTTGACATTGATACAAACAAAGGAAATCCACAAGTTCAAAGTTAATTTATCAAATGCACCGAATAACACAGCATCATCCTGCACAATGAAATTCTTATGACATGGCACACAACATCTACGTAGTAAGAATTAAGAAATATATAAAGCAAATATAGCAAGAAATATAGCAATAATATACCTACGTGTAAACTAGCAGCAATTTTAAAAAGCTAGGCGAAGCAACCTATCTTCACATAGCTTGTTGAGGTTAAAGTTCACGCTCACCTCTTTGACATCACTGCCGAAGAACAGAAGCTGTGTATGGTGGCTATAGGAAATAGTTCACTAGTGCCAGTTTGAATTCATCCAATTACGCCGGCTGTTTCATCAGTGTACAGTTTTAAAAAATTGATACTACAGCGACAGAATGTATTTTGAAGTGTTTTGGAGTAGTTTTCCGCTTGAAATGCAGCTTTGCGATAGCAGTACGAAACGTTTCCAAGCGTAATCATTATTTTATTCTTTCATTCTAAATGTAGGTTGTTTATGCCTTTGTATCGTACTTGCATATTAATGTTCTTTTTTGTAGAGAAACTTTTGATATCCTACACCTGCCAAAAATCAACCCTAGCCACAATCACATCTTGGACAAGATCAGGATGAAGGAAATGTTAGCACCAGGTATGAATAAGGCATTAGACTGAGCACATCAGGCAAGAACTTACAGATACAAAATAAGAATGTACACAAACACCCTAAAATGAAAGCTGAGAATCTATAGCCTCTATACTCAAACTTGTCTGTTGTGAGAAAAGGGGAAAAAAGCTTACTGTCCCAGTATAATGAGGTACACAAACCTAGTTAGAGCTGACAGTGGTCATAATTGACTAGATACATATCATTTTAGTGTAGCTACATTTACAATGAGCCTCAATCCATGAAATCTTGTGGTTGACCATATTCTAGTGAATTACAAGGGTAGAGTTACATTTTGTGAAAGACTTTCATTAATGTCAGTACAATGATTTACCCTTTGACTAACAGAGGAAAATGGAAAGCCAAACTTTGGTAAGGCGAGAGATAAAGAAGGACACAGAAAAGAAGGTGAGGTGATGGAGGAGGGATGGAAAGAAACAAAATTAGGTGAAAAAACAGATATTGGCAAAAAAGAGATGCATAGCCACATGAAGCTTACACATTTCAATCATGATCAAACCTTCCTAGATCAGTGGAAACAATTATCTCCTTCTATATGTTAATAAAGCAATTAGAATTTGTGAAAAAGGGCTTTATAGACAAAAGGTGTGGAACATCAGTATAGTTGTGTGTTCGCAGCATTTTGAGAATGTGGGTATTTTTATGGAACAGACATTAATTACATGGACATGCTGTTCCAGATTAATTTTCTAGTTTTAAATGTTATACAATTTACATATGTAATTTAACATGTTTGTAATTTCAAATAATTTTGCTAGAAAAGAGACAGAGAAAGGGACAGGCAGTTGGCACAGAGAGAATATTCTATCTTGACTTGCCCATAGATCAATTCCAAATTGACAGTCTCCGGTAATACATAATTCTATTGTGATTAAATTTTCAATGTTATCTTGGGAGCGTTTTGTTTTGATTCAAGTTAGCAAAGAGCAGAACTTGTTTATCTCTGGGCTTAAATTAAACATTTAAATCATAAATGCTACAAAGCATTATAGATAACGCTTTGTCAAGTTGAACTCAAAATGTTCAGCACAAGACCTCAGTATTTCAGGAGTCCTAGATAGGGCCTAGGTTATAGGTTGCCTGCATATGTGAGTTGTCGGATCAATCAATCAATCACATTAAACCTAATGATTTAAACGACAACAGCCGATCTGGAACAAAAAACACAGACTCACTCATCTGAAGAAGACAGATATGTTCAAGTAACACCGCATTTGTGGAGCCATTTTTCTGGAATACCCCTCTAAAGCCTTGTCTGTGTTTAGATCTTACAGGGGAATAACCACAAATATTTAAGTTTTCTCTAAGTTCATAAATCGCTTGAGGTAATTGTTTGTCTCTCTATACATGCAACTCTCTCACTCAGGTAGAGCAGGGTCAAGCTAGCACGAGTGCAGTGTCATCTGGTTGCATTCATCTGGTTGTATTGCTCTCCTTCCACAAATGCAATCTGATAGAATTTTGTGAAATAATGATAATCTACATGAAAAATGTATGTTCGGTCACAAAGAAAACACAAAATCGGGGAACCCCAATCGATAGTGGTACATACATATACATTTTATGTGATAAATCACAATCAGTCGGAGGTTTTACAGTTTACCTTTTTTAACATCTCCATAGACCGCTTGTGGGCTTATGGCTCCTGGCCTTATTGCTCTGTCAAATCTCTTCCACCTATCAGCTCCTCTTCCTGGGGTCCAAACAGAAATAATTTGTTGTTGGAGGCCTAATTTATAGCTGATCACATTTATTATAATTTTTTTGCCACCAATCTATGCACAATACTTCATAACGACAAAGCAAAAAAACACATTTTTAGAAATGTATAACAATTTACTAAAAAATTTAAATCTCATACACATGTTTTCAGACCCTCTAATTGAAGTGCCTTTGGCATCAATCACAGCTTTGAATGGGTATTTCCTGGGTATTTCTCTACCAGGTTTGTACACCTGGATTTGTGCATTTTCTCCCATTCTACCTTGCAGATCCTCTTAACCTCAGTCAGGTTGGATGGGGTGCGTTGTTGAACTGTGATCGCCAGGTTTCTCCACTGAGAAATATCCCCATAGCATGATGATCCCACCACCATGCTTCAACATAGGGATGATATTAGCCAGGCAATGTGCAGTACCTTGTTTTCGGCAGACGTAGTGCTTGCCATTCAGGCCGAATAGTTTGATTTTCATCAGACCAGATAATCTTTTTCCTCATGCTCTCGGAGTCCTTGGTATGCGATATGCCTTTTGCTCAGGAGTGACTTCCTTCTAGCCATTCTATCATAAAGGCCTGATTGATGGCTGCAGAAGTGGGTGTCCTTCTAGAAAGTTGTCACATCTTTTCAGAGAAACTCTGAAGCTCTGTTAGAGTGGCCATTGGGTTCTCAACAATTCTATCTCCTTGGACTTCATAGCTTGTTTTTTGCTCTGACCTTCATTGTGAAGTGTGGGACATTATATAGGCAGGTGTGTGCCTTTATAAATCATGTAAAAAAATGTATTGACACAGGGGGACTCCAACCAAGTTATAGAAACATCTCAAAGATGGTCAAAGCTCACAGGACACATCTGATCTAAATTCAGTGTGTCATACAGCAAAGGGCGTGAATACTTATGTACATGAGATATTTCAGTACACGATTTTCAATAAGTTAACACAAGTTTCAAAAAATTTCCTTTCGCTTTGTCATTATTATTATTGTTTGTAGATTGAAGGCAAAAAGTTTACATATAATCAACTATAATTTAAGTCTACAACAAATGGGTCTGAATATTTTCCGGATAAAATGCATGACCTAATAGGCCCATATGGAGAAATCAATATAATTAAGCAATAAGATATAAGTGGGTGTATTGTATGGCCTATATACCACTGCTAACAGCCATTCTTAGGCACAATGCATTGCAAAGTGCCTAGACACAACGCTTAGCAGCGGTACAGTTGTGCTCATAAGTTTGCATACCCTGGTAGAAATTGTGAAATTTTGGCATTGATTTTGAAAAAATGACTGATCATGCAAAAAAACTGTATTTTCTTGAAGGATAGTGATCATATGAAGCCATTCATTATCACAGTTGTTTGGCTCCTTTATAAATCATAATGATAACAGAAATCACCCAAATGGCCCAGATCAAAAGTTTACATACCCTTGAATGTTTGGCCTTGTTACAGACACACAAGGTGACACACACAGGTGAAAATGGCAATTAAAGGTGAATTTCCCACACCTGTGGCTTTTTAAATTGCAATTAGTGTCTGTGTATATATACTCAATGAGTTTATTAGCTCTCACGTGGATGCACTGAGCAGGCCAGATACTCAGCCATGGGGAGCAGAAAAAAACTGTCAAAAGACCTGCGTAACAAGGTAATGGAACTTAATAAAGATGGAAAAGGATATAAAAAGATATCCAAAGCCTTGCAAATGCCAGTCAGTACTGTTCAATCACTTATTAAGAAGTGGAAAATTCAGGGATCTCTTGATACCAAGCCAAGGTCAGCTAGACCAAGAAAGATTTCAGCCATAACTGCCAGAAGAATTGTTTGGGATACAAAGAAAAACCCACAGGTAACCTCAGGAGAAATACAGGCTGCTCTGGAAAAGGACAGTGTGGTTGTTTCAAAGAGCACAATACAACAATACTTGAACATAAAATGAGCTGCATGGTCAAGTGGCCAGAAAGAAGCCTTTACTGCGCCACTGCCACAAAAAAGCCCGGTTACAATATGCCCGACAACCCCTTGACACGCCTCACAGCTTCTGGGACACTGTAATTTGGAGTGACGAGACCAAAATAGAGCTTTGTGGTCATAACCATAAGCGCTATGTTTGGAGAGGGGTCATCAAGGCCTATAGTGAACAGAATACCATCCCCACTGTGAAGCATGGTGGTGGCTCACTGATGTTTTGGGGGTGTGTGAGCTCTAAAGGCACAGGGAATCTTGTGAAAATTGATGGCAAGATGAATGCAGCATGTTATCAGAAAATACTGGCAGACAATTTGCATTCTTCTGCTCGAAAGCTGCGCATGGGACGCTCTTGAATTTTCCAGTGTGACAATGACCCTAAGCACAAGGCAAAGTTGACCCTCCAGTGGTTACAGCAGAAAAAGGTAAAGGCTCTGGAGTGGCTTCTTAAGAACTAAGGGTATGCAGACTTTTTAACAGGGGTCAGTTCATTTTGTTCTTTATTGCCATGTTTTGTTTTATGATTTTGCCATTCTGTTATGACCTACAGCTGAATATGAATCCCATAAGAAATAAAAGACATGTGTTTTGCCTGCTCACTCATGTTTTCTACACAAATGGTACATATATTACCAATTCTCCAAGGATATGCAAACCTTTGAGCACAACCGTATATTGGCAATATAACACAAACCCCTCAGATGCATTATTGCAATTATTAACTGGTTACCAACGCAGTTAGAGCAGTAAAAAGTGCTGTGATGTCATACTGTTGAAATGTGGTCTCATTTACCATGGCTGTCAGCCAATCAGCATTCATGATTCAAGGCAACCAGTTTATAATAAACATTAATGAAGTAAATAATGCATAATAATGTCTTTGTCACTTAAAAAAGGTTTCCAACAAGTAATAACCAGATGGCGGGCTGTTCAGGTGCGTTTCCCCCAGTCATGTGATAATGTTCCCCCCAGTCATGTGATAATGTAAATATCGCCTTCCCACCTGTTACCCTGCATTCATAACCAAGTGGGATTTTATCTCCATGAGATACAGGACATCGTATGCACCGAACTGGTATTTACAAGTCACCTGATAAATCACCTTTCACCTTTTTACAAATATAGCATTTGAATGAAGAGAGCTGGTCAGGTACAAGTATGCTGCATTCACAACAATGTGGGAATTGGAAAATTAGCAGTTGTAAATACCAGATGGTTGCATTCACCTGCCTTGAACTGGTAGAGAACCACACAGATAGCTAATGCCAAAGAAGCTGCATCCATCAAATCAAACAAAAGTATAGCTATCAAGCTAGCATCTAGCGGGCACACATTCTGCTCTGAACAAATTGGAAAGAAATTGCATCACAAAATGTCTTGTCAAGCATACCTACTGAACACTAATGTAAATATTTGTAGAATCCTACAGTCGATAGGTAGACACAAATTTACAAAATTGCAACCAATCCCACTAAGTTCAGGAAGAACAAAAGAAACAGTCTATAAATGTTAATCTCTTAGGGTAAAATATTAAAAGCCTCTTTTAAAGTAAGGCTTGGCCGCACAATTATGAAAATATTAAATGTTCACGTATGCAATTAGTGCAGTAAATGTACCATTAAGGATGTAGCATTTTCTGCAATGGATGTGACACTGTGCAAAATGATGTGTTTTATATATATGAAAGATTTATTAACAAAATGTTGTTATAATATTTGTGTTGTCATCTGAGAAGTTCAGTTTACCTCAAATAGCCAAAAGAATTGCAGAAATGTGGAAAATAAATGTATTTCATGTTATTTATTGGAATTCTATTGTTCGTGCTCAGGTTGACCTTACAGTGGAATTGCCCCAGACATGTGTCCCACTGGAAATGATCAGTCTGCTCAGAAAGAGTCATCCCAGTTGTTTGAGGTAAACACAGAGACTAATCGAGATATCTGTATACAGTATATCCTATTATGGTTCCGTTGAGGCTGTCCCCATTTGAACTGACATTTTTCTTTTCTTCTGCTACTTCTCTGAGCTGGCAAAATAACTAAAAGGAGGTGTATTATAGGATCTAATCCTATAATGTATTAATCTATAGTCTTCGATCTAATCCTATAATATATTCATCAATAGTCTTCTATCTATTCCAGTGATAAATTAATTTACTGTCTTTATCTAATCCCATGATAAATTAATCTGTTGATTTATTTAATCCTATAAGGAATTCATCTGTCTTCAATCTTATCCTATAATAAATGTATCTAGTCTTCACTCTAATCATATGATCGTATGACATTTCTCATATAACAAATAACAAACATTCTCCATGGAAAGTTATTAACAAATTAGGGAGAGTTATTTTAACGAGGAATTGTGCATATAAATTACAATTGTTTTAGATCAAACCCTAACCTCCAACAGCAAAGTTTTTGAAATGTGCCTTCATGCTATGTCATCATCATGTAATGTCTGTTTAAAGGGATTGCTTTAGGTAAGTAGAAAAAAATAAACAAATACTCCCTAAACAAATTGGTAGCTCACACAGTGGTGTGGTTTCTAGCGGTTGAATTACATTTACTTAGTGTTTTTAAGAACCACACCTGATGGCCTTGGTAAGAGCCTTCACATGGTAAGACTGAAAATGGTGTATGACACACACACACACACAAACACACAATATGCTTACCTTGGATACTTCTGTGAACTCATCTAAAGGTCTCTGAAAGACAGATTCAAAGAATTAGATTATAATCTCAATTGTTCTGTGTCCCGTGTTTAAAACCAATACTACACTCTCCACAAAACCCAAACGAAACATCAGGTGAATATTTTGTTTTAAAATCATCCTTTATTTACTCAGAGAGGTCTCATTGAAATCTCTAAACAAAACGGCAGCATACAAATATTTGCAGCACTCGTGACCAGATGCTGGATCTCAATTTGGTCATCCTGTTCCTGCAAAACTATGGTACGTTTTCAAGTCGAAAATACATCAACCCTTATGAATAAATTATCAATTATAATCCACAAAATTATTCACATTGATGTGAGAGACTGGCCTCAAGACTCGGCACGCTTTACTTTATAATACATAGCACCAAGCCATGTGAGGAGGGACTCCCCTGGTAGTAGATGTAGGTTGTTGAACAGTAGCCATGTCCAGTCTGTGCATTCCTTTGACCAGTGGAAAAAGAGTCACTTCGTAAACACTGGAAACATGCAATATGGATTTGGTTTTGAACTGAGCCGTAGAGAATTGCTAAGAGCGGTAGGAGGAAGAATGAGGAACCGCAGGGTTAAGATCTGTCCTCCGTCTTTCTATTTCAGTCAGAACAGAATGAAGACTGTGTGTTGCCTGGTAACAATCCGGAGTCATGTCTAAGAATGGCCTCTTCAAACTTCAACAGATGACTAGAATGAAAATAAACGAACAATAATGTGTTATGGATGGATAACACATTATTTGGATTATAAAGTTTAGGTTTTTTTGGAGGCGGGTTCTTCAAATTGAAACTTCTTTGATTAATTCTTAAAGTGTTCTTCTAAGGACACACTTTTTTACTGGTTATTCAAAACACCTGGGGGTAGGTTCTTCAAATAGGTATTTGAGGAACAGTTTAAAGGAGTTCTTTGAAATACCCTTTGACATATTTCCTTGAAGAACTTCTAGGGCAGGGGTACTCAACTCTTACCCTACAGGGGCTGGAACATATTGGTTTTCTGTTCTACCTTGTCATTATTTGCACCTACCTGGTTTCCTAGGTCTAAATAAGTCACTGAAGGTTGCAATGCAAAAGACAAGTGGAACTGGCTTTGAGGTCCTGATTTGAGTTTGAGGACCCTACAGGATCCTACAGGACTCTACAGTTTGAGGTCCCTACAGGATCCTACAGGACCCAACAGTTTGAGGACCCTACAGGATCTTTCAGCCATCGTTTCATTTTGGAAGGTAGTATTCACACCAACCCTTCTTTCAAATACACATCCAAGCTAGTACATATCAACAAAAGTAATATAAATCACAAAGAGATTCTCAACTGGGCAAAAGTCTGTCCTCAATCCTACAAATCTCCTCTCATCACGCAGCGGACGCCACTACATGGTCATTCAACCATACGTGTCAAATCAAATGCATGTTTATTATTCATACACGCTAACAGGCGTAAAGAGGGGTTCGCCGCTTTCCTTAACTGGTGTATCTGTATAATGCAGAAGAGTTTGAAAATTGTTGTTTCTATGAGAGAAAAAGCATTCACAAAGGCCCCCAAAGCGATGAAGCAGTTTAGGCCAATAATCCCATTAGGCCGTTCGTGAAGGCAATGCTTTGTTCAGTTTGGAGGGAGGGCTTGTTGGGGGCAGTCATATCACGCTGTAGTGACTCCTTGTGGCAGGTCAGGCGCCTGCAAGCAGATTAATGTTGTTGATTGGAGGAGCCAGCTTTGGTCCGGGTGCCTTCCTCGTTACAACAGCAGCGTGAAGGGAAGTGGCACGGCTAGGTGGGGCATGTTTTGAAGGATCCATATCCTGATCTTGGACTCTCCTGAGCAGCTTCTGCTGCAATAAGGAGTTGCTGCGATGAGACAAGGTTGTAATTACGAATTGGGAAATTGGTAGAGAAATGTAAACAGGAAGCACGCACACACACATACAAAAATGACACGCTACTTTGACTTCTATCTGTAAAATGTCTAGTACTAGTTTTATATTTATTTTTACCAATTTACACATGACTCATAATGTTGAATTGTGGTGCCATTTTGGATTTTTCTATATTTTCATACCGACAATGCCCGGAGGTCCAGCAGTGTGCGGGGCATATTAGCTCAGCAGTGGAGTTGGGACAGCAACATGGCAGGGTATGTTGGTGCATGCATGCGCTCCGTTGTTATTTGACCAGGGAATGCCAGCACACGTGATGGCAAACACGGCCTGGTCGAGCGACCGGTGTGAAGACAAGCGTAACGGCTTGGCCGGATTAGCTTTAGCGCAAACATGTTTTTGTCTTTGGCTCTCCCAAATCTGCCGTGGGGCTGTTATGACAAGGCAAAGCCATAAGCAGGCATAAATGGACGTGAATGGAAAAATCTATTTCAAAAATGCATTTGGGTACAACTTCCCATTTTCAAGGTAACTTAATGTATTCAAATATTTTGATAACATTATGCCACCAGCAAGAGAACCAGTAACACCAGTGATGTAACACCAGTGATCAGTAGCATCACCAAAGACACACTTCAGCTAATGAAGGAAATCTAAGGTCATTTACAGAGCAGAGGACAGTGGAAAGGATTCAAGGTATTGAGCCAACGCAGTTGAGACTCAGGTAGCTCGCTTACAGTTTGAGCATGTACAGATAATTTCTTCAAGAAGACCTAAATTGCATGAGGGAGACTGAAGAACCCAGTAGCCTCCCTCAAAGTAGAAAATTACACTGGAAAATAAACAATTTCTGACAGCAAACGTTGGCGTGTACTGCCACGGGTCTGTCTGCCCAACGCTGTGTAACTAGATTTATAGAAATGCCTCTGTCGCCCCCTAGTGTTTGAACTGGGTGACTAGGAGAACCTGCAGGGTGTCCACATTACACAACAGATGCAAACTCACCTCCTCAATTAACTCGGTGACCTTGAATTTCATGTTGCTGTAGAAGTGCCTCTTGGGTAGTAGATAAAGGAGGATCACATCGCATACTACCGTTGCCTTTTGGAAACAGCAGATTTATTAGCATTGTAGCCATGGAAGTTTATTAGCATTGTAGCCATTTTTCATCATATTATCGTAACTAATCTGTGCCATTGTTTCACAATTAAAAGTCTTTGTTTAGTTGATGCCATACTAGGTATGTGCAGGTAGCTGACAGACTAGAGGTAGGTTAGAGAATTTGACCAGCAACTCGAAAGATTGCTAGATTGAATCCCTGAGTGAAAAGAAATAGATTGAATCCCTGAGGAACAGAACGACAGATTTCTCTCACCTTAGTAAATTAGAAACAGCTAACTGGAAATGTATTTCTACCTGGCGCTCAAAGGGGCATTCTGTTGCGCTAAATATGGAGGTGAAATTTCGGTGGGATCTTGTGTTCAAATGTGGGCCTTGGGTTCAGTGGAAGACTACATATATTTAATAATTTAACATAAAGTAGGCTCTATGAGATTTTTGTAGGGTTTGCTTTTTAGGATATATAATGCAGAACTCACCACTCCAAAGATTCCAACACCAGACCCTATAGCCATTAATGTCGGAATGATATCAAATTTTCGGGCCTGGGAAACAGCAATAAAATCAACAATCTTTATCTTTTTCATTTACAGTTTTAAGGAGGTAATTCAAAAACACTGCTGGGAACATTACAATCATTCCGATCGTGAACTCCTAGAACTTACCTCAGAACGAACAATAATGTCAAATCGAATTCCAAACACTTTCAGAAGGTTTCTTTTCTCCACGCTGTCTTCCATATAATGCTGTGAATACCTGAAGCACAAAATGTAAACAAACCACTAAGCCAATTGTTAGAGTTTCTTCAGATCTCTAGCCAATATCTTGCTCTTCTGCCTTTCTAAAATAGAGAAAGCTGTATTATGTATACAGTCTACACTTCTGATGTCCTCCATGTGTTTTTATTGTGTATTTAATCTATTCTACAGACAATAAGAAAGTGGCCTTTACAAGAATGGTTAATAAATAATTCAGTAATGTTGCACATTTAACTCCCTCAGGTGATCAAGCCGCCTAAGGGAGCCGCTACAGCTTGACGAGATCAGGAAATCCCTGCTGACGATGTCTCACAACTCAATGCTAGCTAATTTGTATCGCCCATGGAGCTTCCCAGCCACGGCGATACAACCTGTGGTGGTCAGCTTGTTGCAACAAAAGAGCTGTGGCACCTGCCAGGCCCTCACACTTTTTTTGGTCGGTTCTATTTTATTGACAGCGAGATTGAGGAGGGTGAAGAGGAAACAGGAAATGTAGGAGAGACTGGGTAGGATTCAAACCCATGGTATCATTTGTGCCAGGGATGCAGGTTTGCAGGAGGGCAAGGGTTTCAGTACCTGAAGTTGTACCCCACAGAAGCTCTGGCCTTGTCTTTCTCGCCAGCATTTCCATAGAGCCCGTGGAAGGCGTAAGTCGGGCGACACTCTGACTCTGCGTAGTCGAGGTTACAGGTCCAGTCGATGACAATACCAATCGCACCCCCCTATCAGAATGATCAACAAACATACTGTCAGTGATGAGACCAATCACACCCCTGTCAGAATGATCAACAAACATACTGTCAGTGATGAGACCAATCACACCCCTGTCAGAATGATCAACAAACATACTGTCAGTGATGAAACCAATCACACCCCTGTCAGAATGATCAACAAACATACTGTCAGTGATGAAACCAATCGCACCCCTGTCAGAATGATCAACAAACATACTGTCAGTGATGAGACCAATCGCACCCCTGTCAGAATGATCAACAAACATACTGTCAGTGATGAAACCAATCACACCCCTGTCAGAATGATCAACAAACATACTGTCAGTGACAAAACCAGTCGCTCCGCTCAGTCAGATGAATCGATACGACACGTCCAGTCAACACCAAGCAGCATGATGCCATGAACAATGTCAACATTGCCAGACAACAGAGGAACCAAAAACACCAAAGAGAAAATGGAGTCTGTAAACTCTTCTCAAACCAGTTACAATGCCAGTGTTTCACCAAGCCTTTCCTAAGGAATAGTATTTGCATATACGGCAAACTGTGTACACTGTCACGGCTTCAGTATCAATGACACCACCTTACATAAATCAGCGACTCCACAATCAACCCCACAATCAACCCCACAATCAACCCCTACACCGCAATCAGCAACACTAGAACGCAGCCATGCCCAGACTGAACGGTACTTCCACCACTCCTTCACTCATGAATAGAAACAGCAAATTGCTCACCTCTTTGGCTATGATGGAGAAGTTAAAGCCAGACATCTTCACCAAGTCACCCAGTCTGAAGATGGGACATAGTGGGTTCTTCACCGGGTCAAACAGGCAACTCTTGATGTACTTCGTGTCGATACCTTCTACAAGGTTACTCCTGTGGAAGGAATGGGAAAATACCACCGTGTCATTGTTCATGTGAGGCTTTTCGTAGCCTGAATTTTGCATGCGTCTGACACAGTTTGACACTATTTATATATACTGAATACCTCAGGACATTGTTTGGAACTTTTGCTATTGTGTATTTTATTTCTGTATTTTTTTACGTATGCTTGTGTTGTATATTTTGGGACCACAGGGAGGGTAACTGGTGCCTAGGCAATAGTTACTCGAAAATAAGTACCAGGAGAGAACCCTAAATGTCACTTTCATTAGTTCTGCCAGCTGCATCCATAGTTACTCTCATTTTTTATAGACGTTTATGAAAGGTTGCACGCTGTGTGATTCCAAAAGGGATCACTCACCTTGTTACTTTATACATTGGGAAAGTCACTGAGTTTTTGATGAACAATGTGTAGTTCTCAGCCGATATCAAGCGCGCAGGACTGCATGGGAACCATGTGACACATGAAAACAAAACAAAGAAAACATAAACCTATGAAACAAACCAGAAATTCCCTGGCTGAAAAATAAAGGACAAAATTAAGATTAAAAATGGGTTCCAAAAGCGTTCTTCAGCTGCTCCTGTAGGAAATAATGGTTCTACCTGGAACCAAAGCCAGGGTTCTCCTACGAAAGCAGCCGCACTGAAACTATTTTTTATGAGACTATAATTACAAGTGACACTGTTCTTTTTTTTTTTTATCAAATAGCCTTAGATGGTGTTGTAGTGATCTTACATACTTTGGGATGTTGCTGTCATCTTCCACAGGGCACCAGGCCAACACCTCACACGTCTTGTTTGAGTTCACCAAACACCTCCCAGTCTTTTTTCCTGTGGTCGGGGTGTGTGTGTGGAGGGTGGGGTGGGGGGGGGGGCCGAGACATATGAGGGATGTAGCTTGTCAACACATGGAGCACAACGGCAAGCCCACAGACCAAGATGCCTCCCACCTCAAGGAAATTAACTAAGCTTCAAAGAAGTACGACCAATGTTTGTGCACACGTCTAAATCTTTTCTCCTTAACGCGGTTGCTTGAATTTGTGTCAGTGTAGCACAAACAACATAGGAGAGTTAACTGAGCAAAAGCAAGATGCTGTGTCTCTGATCTTCAAAGTATAATGTTCTTCTGTGTGATAAGCATTGCTGTGATATAAGCATTACTAGTACCTGCCTGTCTGCTCTTGGCTCCACTGGCAGAGAAGTGGTAGGGACACTATCGACTGAGTCACGCCGCAGGACATCACCATATGATTGGTTCGCCTGAGCCTTTTAAAACAGCCTCTGTTACGTTTTATCAGCCTCTTATCTCAACCGCACTCTGACAACCAACCATTCTCACGATCAAAGCTGATCTGGTTCTTGAGAAGCTAAAAAGGTTTGGATAGAAACCAGGGACATACAGGGACATCTACACAACCAATCCTTTCCAACGCTTTCGTTATATAGGCTCGCAGTTGTACCGCAAAAAGGCTTATTAGATCTGCTCCACTACTACTTCCTGTCTGTCTGCTAACTGGTTTCTCAGAACTTATGCGCTAATGTCTTGTGTCTGTTGCCGCTGTTGATGCATGCAATATGTGTGCCTGGCCAGTTGACTCGCATAAGGCTCTGTTTGCTTTATGAAGAGTCAAAGTGCTCAGCCACCCTTGATCTGGTTTCTGAGAACACCGCTGATTTAATACGAAGTGTATTCCTGAGCAATACTAGTCTCCTCCTCCTGTGCCCTTTGGCTTGGTCCAGGCAGCTATTAGGACCGTGCCTCATTGCAACCACTCCCATGGTCCAGCGTGGTAGAGGATCCTTTGATGCACGTGGCCAAACTATTCTGCTTCTTTTCCCGCTGCTCGCTCAACTTGGAAGTATTTCCCCGCACGTATGCGCTACAGGAGAGCGCATTCCCTGGCTAACAACCAGATCGCAGGTGCCGAACCTATCACGAGGAGTCAGTCGAGACGAAGCGACCTTTTCAGGCAGGGCTCTTGCACTACTCTCTGAGGGACACCAAGATTCGAATCACCAGCCACAGTACGTCAGCCATGCTGCGTGGCAGTTGCTAAAACCATGACGCCATTTTGATTCTCAGTTCAGAACCACGATGTATATTGGTGGCCAGAGACACGTACAGTGAGAATCCAAAACAGATTAATAGTTTCAGCCTAAGGGATGACAAAGAAAAGCTGTGCATTATTTCCACAGAGCCCCATGGTCGTTTATCCTTGCCATTATAGTCCAGACGATGGCCAGTGTGAGTGGTCTGGTTGGAAGAGGTAAGTGTTAGAGAAGGATGTTATTTTTGCCACTACAAACAGCTGGAAAAGCCCTGTTCCTTCAACCTCTGTCACACCAGGGACAAGCAAACGTGGGCTCTCTGTTGTCAGGAACAAGCAGAAATTTGCGGTTTTCCCTAGTGGGGGGCCGGATTATATTAAAACAGTGTACTTTCTCAATGTGTCACAACCTGGTGCTGGTCCGTGGACCAGAGGTAGAGAAACACTGAATTTAGCGAAGCAGACCGTTTCACACTGCCCTGCCGTCCAGACTTTACCGTGCCCCGTACGTTCGGATCCTCCGGCTTCACAGTCCGAGTCAGAGCTGCAGGAGCTCTTCGAGTTCGGAAGCTGAAACGAAAACAAAGATACGAAATCAAATGTGGATCTGAGGTGTGTGTGTGTGTGTGTGTGTGTGTGTGTGTGTGTGTGTGTGTGTGTGTGTGTGTGTGTGTGTGTGTGTGGGGCCTGGACTGTGCTGACCATGCAGTCTCCAGGACTGGACATGGTATTAGAGCCCCTCATTGTTCAGGTGAGATACAGTGCCTTGCAATAGTATTCACCCCCCTTGGCTTTTTACCTATTTTGTTACATTACAGCCTTTAGTTTTTTTAATCTGAATTTTATGTGATGGATCAGAACACAATAGTCTAAGTTGGTGAAGTGAAATGAGAAAAATATATACATAAAACTATTTTTTAGAAATAAAAAACTGAAAATTGGCATGTGCGTATGTATTCACCCCCTTTTTTATGAAGCCCATAAAAAGCTCTGGCGTAACCAATTACCTTCAGAAGTCACATAATTAGTGATATGATGTCCACCTGTTTGCAATCTAAGTGTCACATGATCTGTCATTACATATACACACCTTTTTGAAAGGCCCCAGAGGCTGCAACACCTAAGCAAGAGGCACCACTAACCAAACACTGCCATGAAGACAAAGGAACTCTCCGAACAAGTAAGGGACAATGTTGTTGAGAAGTACAAGTCAGGGTTAGGTTATAAAAAAATATATCCAAATCTTTGATGATCCCCAGGAGCACCATCAAATCTATCATAACCAAATGGAAAGAACATGGCACAACAGCAAACCTGCCAAGAGACGGCCGCCCACCAAAACTCACGGACCGGGCAAGGAGGGCATTAATCAGAGAGGCAGCACAGAGACCTAAGGTAACCCTGGAGGAGCTGCAGAGTTCCACAGCAGAGACTGGAGTATCTGTACATAGGACGACAATAAGCCATACGCTCCATAGAGTTGGGCTTTATGGCAGAGTGGCCAGAAGAAAGCCATTACTTTCAGCAAAAAACAAAATGGCATGTTCTGAGTTTGCGAAAAGGCATGTGAGAGACTCCCAAAATGTATGGAGGAAGGTGCTCTGGTCTGATGAGACTAAAATTGAACTTTTTGGCCATCAAAGAAAATGCTATGTCTGGCGCAAACCCAACACATCACATCACCCAAAGAAAACCATCCCCACAGTGAAACATGGTGGTGGCAGCATCCTGCTGTGGGGATGTTTTTCAGCAGCCGGGACTGGGAAACTGGTCAGAGTTGAGGGAAAGATGGATGGTGCTAAATACAGGGATATTCTTGAGGAAAACCTGTACCACTCTGTGCGTGATTTGAGGCTAGGACGGAGGTTCACCTTCCAGCAGGACAATGACCCCAAACACAATGCTAAAGCAACATTTGAGTGGTTTAACGGGAAACATGTAAATGTGTTGGAATGGCCTAGTCAAAGCCCAGACCTCAATCCAATAAAAAATCTGTGGTCAGACTTAAAGATTGCTGTTCACAAACGCAAACCATCCAAATTGAAGGAGCTGGAGCAGTTTTGCAAGGAGGAATGGGCAAAAATCCCAGTGGTAAGATGTGGCAAACTCATAGAGACTTATCCAAAGTGACTTGGAGCTGTGATTGCCGCAAAAGGTGGCTCTACAAAGTATTGACTTTAGGGGGGTGAATAGTTATGCACATTGACTTTTTCTGTTATTTTGTCCTATTTGTTGTTTACTTCACAATAATAATAAAAAAACATCTTCAAAGTTGTGGGCATGTTCTGTAAATTAAATGATGCAAATCCTCAAACAATCCATGTTAATTCCAGGTTGTGAGGCAACAAAACACGAAAAATTCCAAGGGGGGGTGAATACTTTTGCAAGGCACTGTATATTACTGCCATACTTGTCATATCTATAATGTTCAATAGTACTACCCATATTGCTGCTAGTTTAGAGTACTCTTTTTAAACTGCTGTTAGTGCACAGTGTTACTCACAGCTCCGGAAAGAATTAAGAGACCACTGCACCTTTTTCTTTCCTTTCCAAAAAAGTTGAAAAGGAAAGTTTTGAGTGAGGAACAGAAGCATTCAATTTGCAGTGGTCTCTTCATTTTAATTTTATTTTTTCCGGAATTTTATTTTTTTCTGTATATTTTTTTCCTTAATTCTCACTATGTAGTTGTCGGGTGCCATGTCACAAGAATTTCATTGTGCAGGATGACGCTGTGTTGTTCGGTGCATTTGACAAATAAACTTTGAAACAAACTTGAAACTTGAGGTTACAGCTTCTACAACAAAGTCGAATCCAGCACTCTGTTACCCTGGAAACCACAACGGCCTGGTAGCTGCTGAGGTGAGACAGATGATCTCCCACCAATAACGCCCCTTAGCCATGCTGTTTTAGAGGAGCCTGGTTTCATGTTGATGGTAATGTGTGATAATGTATGATCTTGCACACCAGTGGCGTCGTTAGGCCTGGGCGTCTACGACTATAGCCCCGGATCTTTTATGAGTAGCCCCGGATCTCAAATTGACCAAAGAATAAAAAAATAAAAAAATGATATATTCATCTAAAATTCCGATTGCGCATTATGACAGTGTGGACGTGTAGGCCGCTAGCGTGTACATCGACATTTTCCTCATGTACATTCAAAGCCCTGTACTTCCTGTCCCGGGGGGGCGGGGGGGGGG
>JACXGI010006238.1:0-21266 GCA_016801175.1 Esox masquinongy | reverse complement strand
TGTTGCCCCCGCGCCCAAATAGGCTTTGGCCTAACACACAAGAAAAGGAGCTGTTCAGCCCTTCCTCATTTCCGAGAATGGAATGTGTCTCTCCATACATTATCCAGAGGAAGGATTGTTGGAATGTGTGTTAGGAAAACACTGGTGTGTTCTGGCTGGGTCTATCTGAAATACATTCTCTGATGAGAATTCTGAAGCCATACTGTATCAGGATGTATGGTCTCCTGGGTAACTAGTATCTGTTCAGGATGAACCTTCCACTGTAAACAAGTGGTTTTATTGACATTGGAATTCTCTAAGCACACACCCACCAACTGTCACTAAGACCCCCTTAACTAAGTATGTTGGCCGATGAGTTTGTTCACTTCTGGTTTTGTCTGTGGTGGCTCTGTTTGTTTAAATAAACAATTTAGATGGTAGGTAATTAGTGGAATTAAATCCCTTTGTTTGAGCTGATATCACTATTGACTTACCTCAGGACATTTTCCAATTTTCTGTCCTTTGGTTATGATGTAGTTGGTCATCACCACAAAAGACGAGTCCCCCTATGGTGACAGACAGACAGACAGACAGACAGACAGAGATAGACAGACAGACCAAAAGAGACAGACAGAGAGAGTCAGATATAGACAGAGGCAGACCAACAGACAGACAGACAGTCCAACAGAGACAGACAGACCAAAAGAGATAGACAGAGACAGAGTCAGAGAAAAACAGATAGACAAGACAGACAGACCAACAGACAAAGAGAAAAATCGATACAGAGAGACAGAGAAAAAGAGAGAGAGACGGAGAGAGTCAGGGACAGACAGAGACAGAGTCAGATAAAGACAGACAGAGCGAATCAGATACAGAAAATAGCCAGATTTAATAGCCAAATAATATCCAGTGACCTGTGGAACCAGGCCTTCTTCCAATCCCTATGGGATCAAAACAATGTCCCTACTGAAAAGATCCACATATAAATGTCGTCATGACAGAATGTCACATGGAGTAATCAGGAATCATTTAAAAAGGAATTATTTGACAGACCTGTGTGTTATTCCTCCATGACCGTATGACATTTACATGTAAAAGTACAGCTCTGGAAAAAATTAAGAGATCACAGAAAAAGGTGCAGTAGTCTCTTCATTTTTTCCGGGGCTGTACATCCCTTAATTCTATGCATTTCTAATATCCTTGCTATCCTTTTCCTTCTATTGGCCCTCTCCCGGGTTTCAGCCATGATTTGGTTCATGTGAACTGTAAATTAACTGTAGAGTTATATATAACCCAGGATTTATAAGGACTTGTGGTGCAAAGCCAGACTGCCTGACATTTAAGGAAGTACCTGAAATCAACTTTGTAAATCTGTCACATAATGCTAAGTCACAGACTGTGACCACTTGAGGAAGTGGATATTATCACACAAAGACAGATGTGAGACTGCATACATTCCTGTCCATGTGACATACATGTATGTTACAGATACTATACAGTACATGTATGTTACAGATACTATACAGTACATGTTTGTAACAGATACCATAGAGTACATGAATGCTGCAGATGCCATACAGTACATGTATGTTACAGATACCATACTGTACATGTAAGGCTGTATAATGCACAGGGAGGAGTGATGTATCACAGCTAAAGCTAAAATATGACCGATCTATCACAGCTAAAGGTTGTTCTTATGTCCAAGGCATGCCGGGATCCTTCCGTTAGCAGGGGTATTTTGGCCATATACCAATAAACCCTAGGTGGCTTATTGCCACTATTAACAACTATAATCTACTACTATAAACAACCCCCTACCAACATAAATAGAACACTAAAAGGACTTTTTTTTTTCTCTTACCAGTAGTACACAGTCTCATATGCCACGGATTTCGGCCAATCGGCATGCAGGGTTCAAACCACCTGATTTATAATCTTCATGTTGAGTTTTTTTTTTCTTAATCGCACTCATTCTGACCATAACCATAAAACCAGTTATCTATTGAATAGATCCAGCATGGCCCCACCTCTCAGAGCACACAGCAGCTATGTCTGTTTGTGGTGCAATTGTGGTTTTGAGCTGACTACACTTGGACAAACAATGCAATGGCACTGTTTACAGGGAGTCTACTATTTGTCTCTGTATTTGCTTAACATGCCGGATAAGTAACCATTCAGTGAAAATTCCTGAAATGTAGTTACAGTTCCTTTATTTTTTTATTTTTTTTTCCCTTTTTGATGACGATCAGGTCGCCACAGTGCTCTAAACCTCCCGCTCACTAATGTTAATTTCCTCCTCTTCGATCCCCCCACATTGTAGTAGATCCACCCTCAGCCTGTGACCCACCTGTATAGGGAAGACGTAGTCAGCCTCATCCCAGATCCTCTCCTCTCCATTCACATTGGTGTAGCCGACCCCCTTCATCTTGGTGAAGACAGAGCTCACGGCCGTGTCTGATGCCTGGTATCCTTTCTCATAGATGAACACCCATCTAGACAGAACACAGAGGACACCAACAGTCAGTACATCAGTGAGTCATAGATAAACACCCATCTGGACAGGACACAGAGGACACCATCAGTCAGTACATCAGTGAGTCAGATGAACACCCATCTGGACAGGACACAGAGGACACCATCCGTCGGTTCATCAGTGAGTCAGATGAACACCCATCTGGACAGGACACAGAGGACACCATCCGTCGGTTCATCAGTCAGTCAGATGTGTTTATAAAACCACAACAAATCTCATAATGGTCTGGACCTTAAAGAAAGTACAAAAGTTTAGTGGTTAGGAAAGTCCCTGGAAGATAGTAACCAGGAGAGGAACCGGAAACATTGTACAGGTTTCAGAAACAGACCCTCTAAGCACGTTAAGCGAAAAAGAAAATAAAGACAACAAAGTTAGGTAAAATTAAAATAAATAGATCAGGACGATCACGACCAGCGGGATCAGAAGGACGGTGGTTCTGTCATGAGGGGAATGTTAGGAGGAGGGCTTGACTAGATCAAAATGATTTTTTTTCAACATTTACAGTTAAGTAATTTAAAAGCTTTTATTCATAATGATTTACAGTATAGAGTGCTTATATCCTCATATTGGTCCCCTGTGGGATTTTACACCCACAGCTGCTCAGATTATATTTCAGATGTGAAATATATGCACGTAGGAGAGAAACATTCCCCAAGGAATATTAATTTACCTCATCTACCAACAATACCATATTTATGTACAGCACAGCTAAGTAACTCACCTCCTATTAATAAGAGCAAAAATGTTTCTTAACCAATGTGCGTTGTTAGTAGACAACTGAGTAAACCAGTTCTGCAATACAAAAATATGTTTCTTTATTATAACCATTGTTGATGTCATACACTGCTCAGAAAAATTGAGGGAACATAATCCTCACAAAAATCATCCTTCTCTAGTTTTGTGTCCTTGTCACTACTGGTAGCATGAGGTGGTACCTGCAGCCCATTCAGGTTGCACAGGTAGTCCAGCTCCTCCAGGAGGACACATTCATATATGCTGTCACAAGAAGTATTTGCTGTGTCTCTCTGTACAGTCTCAAGAGCATGGAGGAGATACCAGGAGATGGGCCGTTACACGAGGAGAGCTGGACAGGGTCCTAGAAGGGCATCAACCCAGCAGCAGGACCGATATCTGCTCCTTGCGAGGAAAAACAGGAGGAGCACTGCCAGAACCCTACAAAATGACCTCCAGCAGGCTACTGGTGTGCATGTTTCTGACCAAACTGTCAGAAACGGACTCCATGAGGGTGCCATGAGGGCCCAACATCCTCTAGTGGGTCCTGTGCTCACAGCCCAGCACCATGCAGCTCGATTGGCATTCGCCAGAGAACCTCAGAATTGGCAGGTCCGCCATTGGCACCCCGTTCTCTTCACAGATGAGTGCAGGTTCACACTGAGCACATGACAGATGTGAAAGAGTTTGGAGACGCCGTGGTGAATGTTATGCTGCTGAAACATCACCCAGCATGACCAGTTTGGTGGTAGGTCACTGATGATCCGGGGAGGCGTATCCTTGGAGGGTCGCACAGACGTCCATGTGCTAGCTAACGGTACCCTGACTGCTATTAGGAAAAGGTATGAAATCCTCAGACCCATCGTCAGACCTTACGCTGGTGCAGTGGGCCCTGGGTTCCTCCTGGTGCAGAACAATGCCTGGCCTCATGTGGCCAGACTGTTTAGGCAGTTCCTGGATGACGAAAGCACTGATGCCATTAACTGGCCCTCACGTTCCCCAGACTTGAATCCAATTGAGAACTTCTGGGACATTATGTATCAGTGCATCTGATGCTGCCAAGTAGCACCACAGACTGTCCAGGAGCTCACTGATGCCCTGATCCTGGTCTGGGAGGAGATCCCCCAGGATACCCTCCGCCATCTCATCAGGAGCATGTCCAGACTTTTTTGGGAGTGTATACAGGTATGTAGGGGGCATACACACTACTGAGTCACATTATGAGTTGCTGTGATGACATTCAGGCAATTTGGAACAGCCTGTGATTTCAATTGTTTACTTTGATTTTCGGTGTTTGAATCCAGCCCTCAATTGGTTGGTGATTTTGGTTTCCAATGACTATTGGTTGTTCTCAACGAATTACACAATGTACAGTAAAGGTTTTGATCTTTAATATATTTCCTTAATCAAGACCCGATGTGTGATTTAAGTGTTGCCTTAAGTTTTTTGAGCAGTGCATTTCAATTCATTCTGCCACATTACAATGAGTCTTACAGTCGACTTATGCTCTTCACATACTTCTTGTTGCAGTCTTAATACAGACGAATGTTTGTGACTCTCAGAGCTGGGGTATAATGAAGCAGATTTAATGCACACAGTACTCCTAACGTAAACTGGCTGTCATCAGAATGACGCCATAAATTCCTATTGTCACATTCCA
This sequence comes from Esox masquinongy, assembly GCA_016801175.1. Taxonomy (NCBI): domain Eukaryota; kingdom Metazoa; phylum Chordata; class Actinopteri; order Esociformes; family Esocidae; genus Esox; species Esox masquinongy. Next base: position 16,359 of record JACXGI010006238.1, on the reverse strand, counting down.
CACACTGCACAAACAAACGAGCCGTCTTTGGACAAGACGTTAGAAAAAATGTGAAATGTAATACCTGACAACTGACATGTATCACATAAAATGTACAGTACCAGTCAAACGCTGTATGTGGCATATTCCATATTCGATAGGGTTTTACCGATGTTGTGTTTTCGCTGTGTCAGAACATCAGTTTTTCACGAACATAACACTCCAAGAAGTTCCATCAAATTACGTTAGTGGGGGGAGAGCAATAGCCTATAACCAGACGACGCACTCGCGCTGAGTGGACCGTTATCCCAGTTTGAAACAGTCGCGTGCATAGAGGCATTCCGACAATAACTTAAAGCGATTTATAAACTTAGACACATTTTCGCTATTCGTCATTATTCCCATATAACTAACATTTTGAACTTCAGTAACCATAATGCTCTGTAACAAGATCCACGGGCTTACTAAACGTGTGCTTAGAACTATCCTAATACAGTGTATTGAATTGTCCTGTCTAAATAAAATTACACATGAAACATGTATAAAACTAGCATTGGTGTTATTTAAAATGACATATACAAGATGTATGTATCAAGTACTGTTTTAAGTAAAAGATGTGTGAAGCCATAACCCCAGACATCAAGCCCCAGATACAGTATGTAAACACAAATACAACAACTTCCTGACAAGGCCTTACAGCTGAACTCAAGTATCATGCAAGCATGCACACAAACACATACACAAAAGCACACAATAACACACACACACAGTGTTGTTTGGATGTTATTAAACTTTATTTTTTAAAATAAACAGCTACATTTTAACTCCACGTCTGCCTCAAGCTATGACTAAATTCCTTCGCATTTTTGTTTCGGAATGAGGCTGACGTACAGATGGAGAGAATAGAACGATCAAGTTAGAAAAACAAAAATGCCAAATAAGGAAAGACCCTTTTCCTCATGAACATTCAAATAAGCTATCTATATCTACTCTGTATCCCGAGACCTAATGGAGAGAGAAAGAGAGAAAAAACGTTGGCCTACTTATCATTTAAGAATTAACAAAAAGGGACGAAAACCCAGTTGAGACTCAGCATGCAGAATTTTGCTGAAGTAGCTACAGTATTCTCTTAGCACCCAAAGAGACATACAGAACCCTAGGCAATCAACATGGTTAGACCCAACCAAATAATAAAAAAACAGAAAAGGAATGATTTGACATGGGCCTATTGTAAGTAGGAATCAACAAAAAGAAGAAAGACAAAACTAGGCGCACCTAGTTCATCCGGGCCGTGGCCCCCAAAGCTAACTAGCTAAATTACCTTTGTTTTACATTGAAGGGTACCCCTAAATTTTCTTTTTAACCATTTAATAATAAATAATAATAATACATTATATTTATATAACGCTTTTCAGGGACCCAAAGACGCTGTACAAAAGTGACATGGAACAGAAAACAAACAGAAACAAAAGAAATACTATGAGAAAACAACAAAGATTGAGAGTGTGGGATTTGGCAAGGCTACGTGTAGGCGATTTTGAACAGATGAGTCTTGAGGCGTTGCTGGACCTCCACGATATTCTGCAAATTTTACTGATGGTTTTGCTGAACTATTCTCTGTTATATCAGTTGATTATATCTTGTTTATTATTACAGGGGATTTTAACATCCACATAAATAATAGTACAGACAATAATGCCAAATAATTTTTTGCACTTCTTGACACTTTTGATCTCACTCAACATGTGAAAGAGCGTACACACACTCAAGGCCACATTCTAGATCTGGTTATCTCTAAAGGTCATCGATGTTTCCTCTGTCATGGTTAAAGACTTGGCCCTGTCTGATCATTTCTGTGTCTTTTATGAATCACTTATCACCCCGAATGTTCAAGTAAGCTCTGTTTCTGTTAAGAAAAGGTACATTAATGAGAGTACCAATGCTCAGTTTATGGAAGCCATAACAATCTCTCCAACAATAAGTGCAGAGTCAGTTGATGTACTCCTGGATAATTTTAATGCCAAAATATTCAATGTCATGGATCATGTTGTACCAGTAAAGGTAAAGAAAACTATGAGCAAAGAGAAAACACCATGGAGAACCACCATGATGGGAAGCGCCCTGAAAAGAGAATGTAGGAAAGTGGAACGTAAGTGGAGGAAAACTAAACTTCAAATCCACTATGACATCTATAAACAAAGCCTTGGTACCTTCAACAATGAGTTACGCAGGGCCAGACAGCAACATTTATCGGGAATGATCAACAAAAATATCAACAATACCCACACTCTGTCTTGGTCGACAAGCTTACAAACCTCCTAAACAGATAACATCAGAACTCATGTCCACTGTGAAATGTAATGAATTTGCGTGTTTCTTTAGTGAAAAAATTAAACGTATTAGACGGACCATCAGAACTACAGTCTAACAAGGACACTGTACCGTCACCACGACCACCAAGACCACCAAGACATAACTTGGTTATTATGTCGCAATTTAATACAATTGATCAAAAATCCTTAGAAGAAACAGTTCGACATCTTAAACCTTCCACATTTTGTCTCAACACACTATCATCAGACTTTTTTAAAACAATTTTTAACTCTACAACAATTGACCTACAGCAAATAGTTAATAGCTCTCAGGCATTTTCCCAACATCTCTAAAAACAGCTGCCATTAAGCCCCTATTAAAAAAGAGAACACTGGATGCATCTATAATGAACAACTATAGACCTGTATCAAATCTCCCTTTTATAGCCAAGATCATTCAAAAGGTTGTCTTCAAACAACTCAGCAATTTTGTGAACTCAAGCGGCCTCTTAGACAAATTTCAGTCAGGCTTCTGACCTCACCACAGTACTGAAACTGCCCTGATAAATGTTTTACATGATATACGGCTGAATACTGATTTAGATAAAATAACAGTTCTGGTTCTATTAGATCTCAGTGCAGCATTTGATACTGTAGATCATAGAACACTTCTAGATAGGTTGGACAATTGGGTAGGACTCTCCAGGACAGTCCTTAATTGGTTCAGATCTTATCTAAATGGCCGGAGTTACTTTGTCACCATTGGTAATCATGAATCTGATAGGGTGACTATGACATGCGGAGTTCCCCAGGGATCAGTTCTCAGACCACTTCTGTTCAATCTCTATATGCTACCTCTGGGCTAAATTCTACAGAACAACAACATTAAATACCATAGCTATGCCGATGATATTCAAATATATGGCTCTCAAATCGAATGACAACAGCTCAATAGACTCTCTGTGTCACTGTATAGAGAACATAAATACCTGGATGAACCAAAATTGTCTACAATTAAACCAAAATAAAACAGAGATTATTGTGTTTGGCAACAAAACTAAAAGAATTAGTATTAGTAAAGAGCTGGATTCTCGGGCCCTTAAAACCAGGGACCAAGTGCATAATCTTGGTGTTCTGATAGACTCAGACCTCACATTTAACAGTCATATCAAAGCGGTCACCAAAACAGCATTCTATCATCTTAAAAATATAGCCAGAATCAAGGTCTTAGTGTCCCAAAAAGACCAAGAGAAGCTACTCAATGCTTTTATCTCTAGTAGGGTTGACTGCTGTAATGGACTTTTAACTGGACTCCCCAAAAAGACTGTAAAACAGCTGCAGCTCATTCAGAATGCTGCTGCTAGAATGTTAACCAGGACAAAGAGAACAGAGCACATTACTCCGGTTCTTAAATCTTTGTATTGGCTTCCAGTCAGTTACAGAATAGATTTTAAAGTGGTGCTTTCTGTTTATAAATCACTGAATGGTTTAGGCCCCGAATACATTTCTGATATGTTTGAAGAATGTAAACTGAGCAGGGCTCTTAGATCCATGAACACAGGTCAGCTAATAGAGCCCAGAGTCCAAACTAAACATGGTCAAGCTGCATTTAGCAGTTATGCTGCACACAACTGGAATAAACTACCAGAAGATCTTAGACGTGCCCCAAACGTATCAATTTTTAAATCCAGGTTAAAAACTCTTCTCTTTTCACTCGCCTATGACTGAGCACATAAACTTAACCACACTGTTTAGTCTTACAGCTTTTATAGCTTCCTATGTTTTTATCCCGTTTGAATTCTATTTCTATTTTCTCATTCTATGTTTTATTATTATGATGTTGTTTTGATGTTTTCATTTGAGTATTTGTTTTTGTGCTATTGTATTTTTATATTTTTGCCTGATCGCGTAAGTGGAGTAGGCTAAGAAGAGCGAATGTCTCTTACTGAGTGAGTGAGTGAGTGAGTGACTGATTGACTACCCCTTGTTAAATAGTATAGTGGTTAGAGAAGCGGACTTGTAAACTATATGTTCTGAGTTCGTATATCCTCGCAGGCGAAGTGATATACGCATTATGAATTATTCTGTATAGACAAAAACTTCGCTGGCTAAAACCGTTAGTATCTACATTATAGTATGCCTGAAACTGTATACGGTTATATTGCGACTGTTTCTGGCATGGAAAAGTTCATCTTCAGTCTCGCTAGCAATTGCTCAATTCTTATGATTATTCCTAGGAAGTTAGTAGATACTAGTAAGCCTATTACTGGCTAATAAGCTGTTGAAATGCCCAGTGGCAAAAGCAATACAGTTCATAGACGCTATGGTGGAGGTAAACTTAATAAGAAATGTTGGTCAGTTTAACTCAATCCTCAATGGAGTCTAGCGACTGCTGAAACGTGTAATGCCGTGGCGTGGTGCCGTGGCGACAGTGTCTCTCATGTGTCTCTCATGTGGAAGACTTAAGTTCAAAGCTATTGAGAGCAACGACATTTATTAATTATTTCTGGTAGATTCCACGATTCTCTCGTCTTTTCACTTGATGAAAAAGTTCATTATCGTCGCCTTTATTCATAGTTACTGTATAAATGTCATTCACGAATGAAAGAAAAAAGTATGTTGTTTTGCCATGAAAGAAAAAAATACGTTCTTATGCCATGAAATGAAATAGCTTTGGCAGACTCGCTAGCAATTGCTCAATTCTTATGACTATTCCAGTAAGTTAGTAGATACCGGTAAAGCTTATTACTGGCAAATACACTGTTAAAACGGCCAGTGGCAAACGCAATACATAGCCGCTATTTGTGGTGGAGGTAAACTTAGTAAGAAACGTTAGTCAGTTTAACTGTATCAATGTCATTCACAAATGGCCAATTAACCATTAAAACGGCCAGTGGTAAAAGAGGATTTGTTCAGGATATAAAGATGCCGGGTGTCAGTATAGACAAGAGGCTGTACTGACAGGCAGCAAAATGTACTTCTCCGTGGTGTAGTCAGTAGAAAGAGTCGAACTTCCCATCACTAGTGTAAACCCCGTGTGTAAAACATAATGTACACGTAAATAATTAAGTCTTGATAGTTCATATTCAAGTGCTGAGTGGTCAATAGGCTTATTCAACGCATTAGTGCTATTTATCACGTTCGTTTTGACAGGCAAGACCCAAATGACGATCGGTACTTTAGATCTTTATTCCAAAGCCTTGTTAAAAGGACCACGGGCTTATCTTTCTTGTCTCTAGCCGGATTCGAAAGCCGGTCTCCAGTGTGGCAGTCTGCTTCTCTAAACACTACGCTAGCCTATTTGCCCACGGTCGGTCATTTACTATCTGCTGTAGAAAACGACCCGAGGCGAGGCATGCAGATCCGAGTCGAGCTGGTACATAGCGGTGGAAAAGCTCCCCAGGTAGAGTCGAAGCGAGGCGAGGCGAGTAGAGTTGAGCCAGTTGAGCCGGTCCCATGCAGAGGAAAAGTGCCATAAGTGTGGCATTCGCTCTTCTTAGCCGGGACCGCTGACACGGTCCAGGAAAAACACACTGTGCAAAGACCCACAACGGTAGGTGGAAACAGAGCTGCACTTCCTAACCTGCTGCCAAAGGTATGATTATATTAGAGCCATATATTTCCCTCATATTATACAGACCCAAAAAGAGTTTGCAATCAAATCAAACATTAGCTTCCATATCTGCTATATACCTCAACGTTCAATCACAGCAGTGGAAAGACCACCTAGTGAAGAGCACAAACATTATTGTAAATCTACCCAACATTCATGTCTTTATTTATTTTCCCTTGCCATTCCCAATCATAACTATTTGCACATTTTTACATCACTGTACATAGCCTACATAAAATGCCTTTTTAAACCTGTGTGTAATGTTTACTTAAAATTGTAGACTTGTTTATTTTATTTCGATTTTTGCTATTTATTATAGTTTTATTATTATTATTATTTTCCATCTGTTTGGCAATGTAAAAACAACATCAATAAAGCCCTTAAATTGACAATAAGACCAACAGATCTTTTATGATGTGTAGTAGACTCTTGCTGAGTGCACAGTGTTTTTCAAGTAGATTGGTTTGTGACCCTACAAATGCCTGTGGCTGTCTCATCACATGAAGAAATTAGCAGTGATGTTTTACCTCTCAGTAAGTCCTACATGGCTGTGATGTCTTGGACAAGCTCCTAATCACATCTAGATCCACATCCAGCACAGCCTGAGCTAATGTAACCTGAAAGCGGAAGGAGGGAGATGGGATTGGGAAGTTATTTTGCCCCTGACAGAATGACTACTGTGCTACGTTGTTCAACCTATTTGGTTGACAAAAACTGAGGGAGTTTGCCCTTCAGTAAGAACCTGTGACATACCCTGTCATGTTCATTTGACCAGTTAACTTATTGTCTTATGTATTCTCAGTTACTCTCTTGTGAATAGGCAAAGTACTGTCAGGGGTCCTTGTAGTGATGCTTGGGAACCACACAAGGGATAGAATAATGTTATTAAAAAGACTGGAGATAACGAACTTCCATGGCCAAATCCATTAAACCGTTACCCAGACAAATAAACCTGTTTTTAATCATGTTTTTTTGGGTGGTGATCATCTTGAACATGTTTTTTTGGTGGTGATCAGCTTCAACATGTTTTTTGGGTAGTGATCATCTTGAACATGTTTTTTTGGGTGGTGATCATCTTGAACATGTTTTTTGGGTGGTGATCATCTTGAACATGTTTTTTTGGGTGGTGATCACCTTCAACATGTTTTTTTGGGTGGTGATCATCTTGAACATGTTTTTTTGGGTGGTGATCACCTTCAACATGTTTTTTTGGGTGGTGATCACCTTGAACATGTTTTTTTGGGTGGTGATCACCTTCAACATGTTTTTTCTTACATTTTAGAATTCAAGACCAGTGAAAAAGAGGAACATGGACCGTGATAAGCATCCTAACAAGAAACAGTTTGCCTCATAACATGACGCTTGCTGTATTAGAAACAGGGTGGACAGTTGAGATGTGCCCTTAAAATCCATCTGAGCTATTATGATTCTGGCATGACTGAATCTGCGAAGCTGGCACCACTGAAGTTGCCCCCATGTGTTTTCAACAAAGAAGGACGTTTTGCAATGTCACGGTCAGTAACCGGATTTATTATCTAAAAATCAGAAAACACATATTTTTTTTAAATGGGCCGTCTGTAAGTTTACCATGTTTGATCACTATCTGAAGGAATACACCTCAGCCTATTAAAACCCTGCAGCAACAAAAGTCTGACCACCTAGAGATGTATGTTCAGAAGCACACATGCATTCATGCATGCATGGAAGCACACACTAACTCAGACACACATGTACGGTTTGTGTTAAACGACCTACACCTTTACCGTACACACACGCGCACACGCAACACAGTGAGATCCCGATGAGGTTGGCTTTTCTAGTCAGGGCCAAATGACCAAATATCACCACGGCTAAAGCCAGAGGCAAGCTGCTGCCAGTTCTAACAGTCACTGTGTATTGGTAATCTAAGTGTACAAAGTACAACATAAAATGGTGAAATATACAAAATAAAAATGCACCGTCTCTTCCAAGGAATACCTTTGCCCATCGTCGCACTATTTGTAAAGCAGCATGTGACAGCTTGTCTGCACGCTAAGGTGGTGTGTGATCCACCTACCTAAGTTGCCCAATAAGCAGGTACACTGTGAGCTGTGAATGACATTAGCCTGGAATGGTGATAAGGCCCGTCTCTGGTTGTTGGTAATCTCCAGCTCATTGCTTCTTCTGTGCTTACTGTATTCTGTATTGCGTGTTCTCATTTTACTGTCCCTCCATGCAAATACAGCTGGCACTTAGTTCCTGTACACAGCTATCTATATCCACCTGCATACGAAGCAGAGGTTCTGTTGCCATTCTCAATACCATTGTGATGAGTATGGAAACCAGATATCTGTTCCTTAGAGAGTGATATGAAACACTCTCTAATCAAACAACCTCTACGTCCCCTTATCAAACAACCTCTACGTCGTTGGCCTTATGTCTCACCCCCGATTAAGTCCATGTCATTCTTTTTACCAGACAGTTTGACTAAGAACACGTTCTAATTCACAGCAACAACCTGGGGGAATGTTTGTTAACTGCCTTGTTCAGGGACAAAATGGCAGATTTCTCACCTGCACATTTTTTTCACTGTGGTTGTGGATTCTGACTTTGAATCCAGACACTGTTGAATGCAAGAACTGTTGTTATATTTTCAATCCAACATCTTAACAATTGTGAATAAAATGGATAAGATTCAACCAACATAATTTTCAACATATCCATTGTATTTTGGGGGTTTTTGGTCAAAATTGCTCATCCTAATCCTATTAACTGTGAAATAATTGAAGTAGGGAAGGAACACTACACATTTTTTGTAAAGCCATTCCAGAGTATTTGGCCATTTTTAAATGTCCACTTGAAAATACAATTATATCCCAGGGTTATATGATGTATAACCCTGGGATATGATGTATCATGTCACAACGTCTGGGTGACATGATACATCATCCAGATATTAATGACCATACTTGACCACTAACAAACGGAACAAACCGATACCCAGTGGCTTAGATATTTTTTAAACTAAAAATGTATCGCAGACATACGTTATATAGTCATATATGTATAAATCACCCATTTACCCTCTTTTGCAGAAAAGCATGTTAAATCCCTCTTTTTCAGATTCATATTCAAGGCGACAAAACGTAACTTTTCCAAGGGTGTGTGTTATTTCCTACACTAGGCACTGTGTCGAATGTTGGGTCACGCATTTTGCAGCTGAGGAATGTCTCGGTCATTGAAGTCGACAAGCTGAAACAGGCGAGCAGACCAGTTCACACCACGGTCTCTCACACGGACCCGCTCTCCGCTTTACGTTTGCCGTTGCCCTGACAGTAGAGTCTTTAGCCAGCGCTCTTACCCAATGATGTACGCCAGGACCCCAAGCTGGATCAGACGGCACACCACGCCCACCCTCTTGCTCCGCACCAGCACCTGACGAGGGGTCTCATACTCGAAGAAGAAGTTGGAGATGGCGTTGGTGATGCAGCTCTTCATCCTGCTGCTCCGCTGGAAGGAGGAGGGTCCCTTGATCACACTGTTATGCATGTAGTCAGACCCTGACACTCTTCCTTTCTCTCTCTCTCTCTCTCTTCTCTCTTTTTCTCACAACCCTACCAAAAGCGGACACATCTCAATTGCAGCGTAAGACTTCCTCTCTCTCTGGTTCACTCCCGCTCTCTATCTGACTCAGTTTCTCCTCTCTCTCTTTCCTCATAGTTGGTCTTTCTCCCTCACACACTTCCCGTTCGAAACCACCCAGTCATTCACTGGACTTATCTCTCTCTATCTTCCTCCAAAACAAATAGATCCCAGTGCGTATACCAAGGTATTACTTGGTCGCCAGTCCTTAAAGCAAACAATGACATCTTCACAGAGATGTCACTGACATAGTAAACATCCCTCTTAAAGCATGCAGTTATCTTGCACTGGCCCAGTCTTCCTGTGTGGCTCAAAGAGATAGGAGGCACATACAGGCATAACCTAAACGTACACTACAACAGCAGTGCTCTGTATGAACCTACATCATCTAATAACTGAACTACGTACTCAACCAATTGAACTACATGCTCTACTAACTAAATTTTATGCTCTGCCATCTGAGCTACATGCTCTACCAACAAAACCAATTCAAATATTGTAGCTGTGTAGCCTAAACACATAGTACCATTATACGCTAATGGTCTGTTCTCTGATTACCTATTCTAAGGTGAAAGGTCATTTGCAGTGCATGGCTGGGTCTAATAAATATGAAACACTTTCAAATACTTCAGGTGTACTGATTGACTGAGTTTAAGTTACAAATGAGTCAATAAAAGAGTGTCAACAATGCAATCTCTTAAAACCCAAAACAGGCATATCTGAAATACTTGGCCCTTTGCCTTCTCCAAGCTGATCACATACTTCCAAAGAATTTAGATCAACCTCGGTGAGCATGCATTGGCATGACAGAACAGGTTTGTGCAGTTTCTACAGAGATACTGATGTTGTGAAACATCCTGGCGCACCATGTGACATGTCGGAGACTGCCACTGCTCTAAACACAGGAAACCCCATCCCTACCCGCCAAGTTTGAGGGCTCCGCTGTTAGTTCCGCTGAATCATTCAGATTCCCAAAGAACCGTTGCCTCTCATGACCCCAGGTGGCAGGAAAACATTACAGAGATTACCAGGAAGCCACGCCAGTGGGTGTGTCTCTTGTACTTGTGCTGTCGTCCCTCAATGGGGGTCCTACACAGGGAGGCCTGGTGGGCACGTTTTTTCCGGGCATCCACTGTTGTGGCTTCTTGGTAATCGCTGTAATCGTCCCGCCAGGGCATGATCACGGGAAACATCGTTGCGTCTCCCACCCACGCTGGTCACATGCTTTTCCAAAAATAATCCTCCGGCAGATTAATCTGGACCAAAATTACGCCCGACAATGACAGTTTCTGCCCTCGTGCTGTTGCCTTCAGACGATTGGTACCACAGAGACGAGACGTTGATTTAGAATATTTTCATCGCTCATATAATTTTATTTTGTTTATATACTTACCACGTATTTACTGTAGCTACATTGTACAAGTACAACTGTACGTTGTACTTTGTGTACTTTTTGGCTGTTCTGTGCCTATTCAGTGCCCTCCAGTGTAGATTTTTGTTCATATTTTGAATGAAAGATCAAGAGGATAATAAACACAATATTAGTGGAGGGCACTGTATGTTGTCACTAGCAGTATCCATACAAGTAAAATTCTGACGGTGTGTATATATGGGTAGAAACCTTTTATTTTCATTTTACGTTTACATTTTAGTCATTTAGCAGACGCTCTTATCCAGAGCGACTTACAATAAGTGCATTTCTCTTAAGGTGTCTTGGAAAACCAGCACCTGACAATCGTAAGTAGCACACTTTCCTTCATCGAAGCCATTAGTTGGCAAAGTCAGTGCCTTTTTTTCTCTTTTTTTTGGGTGCTGAGTGTGGGGGGATACACAAGTTAATTAAGATGCTCATCAAAGAGGGTTTACAGCTGTTTTCGGAAGATTGGCAAGGACTCTGCTGTCCTGGCTTCAAGGGGAAGTTTGTTCCACCATTGAGGTGTCAAGACAGAGAAGAGTTTTGCCTTGGCTGAATGGGAGCTGCCCACCCGTGAGGGTTGGATGGCCAAAAGACATGAAGTGGCAGATTGGAGTGCATGGGAAGGGTTGTAGGGTTGTATTCCAGGGAGAACCCTTTCCTGTTCCAGGCAGAACCCTATTGTTTCCGGGTTAATTTTCACCTCTCAGTTGCACATCCCCCAAACACATTATGTTGGGAATGGGTAGCCATCGCCAGGCTGAAGGTGCACTCCATAATGTCAGTCTGTTGAGTTTATGGACTGCTGAAATGTGTTATAGCACTACAGAATAGCATCCATGTTGGGTCTCCATCTCTAACTTGAGAACGCGGATGGATAATGTACTGTTTGATCTCTTTTCATTGTATTGTATTGGATGTTCTTTTTAGGAATTTCTATCTTATGTGCATTTTTCCACCCCTTCATACACCGCTCTGGGAATATGGAGTTTCAGCTAATTTTTTGGATTGGCAAGCCTTTTTCTTTTTGAACATTTTGACCCTTGACCTTGTTATGAATGGAAATGAAATGTCCTAAATACATGTCATGTCCTGGCACGGCAGGAATCACTGTCACTATTTAAGTTCCTCCTTTCCCAGTGTATCTGGTCGGTCTTTGTTTGTTGTATGCCTTTTGTTTCGGTTGTTTTAATCTGTCTAGTTGTGTAGTGTTTCTTTTGTTATAATTCAAGTTATATTATTACATTTCCTCCATTCTCCCTGCGTTTGTGTCCTGCCTCATCAACTGTGACAAAAATACTTCTTTGATTCATGTTTTGTCCAGTTACTGTGAGATGAAAATGCCTAGATCAATGTGAGTCAATCATTTTACTGTTACTAAATAATATTAGCTTTTGATCTATTCGCATTGCCATTCCTTTATGAGAATATTATATCATTGAACTTTAAATTCAAGTGTTAATAGGCTTTGTTTATTAATTTGCATTCCAAATTAATAAACGAGGATATCACCTTCTTATAAATGCATAACACATTTATTACATTTACAAATATGCAATATTATTAAACTACAAAATGGAACCCAAAAAGGTTCTGTAACCAAAAAGGGTCCCACCTGATAATAACAATAGTTTGCCATTGGGAACAACAGAACAGACATTTTGGAACTCTTTTTAACTAAGATCTTATGAGTGAAAGAAACTGGCTCAAGTAGGTTAGGCTGGAATCATTCAAAGAACATTGGCAAAACCATGTAGACTGTGAGCCTTTCATCAGGGAAAGACATGTATTTTAATAAGATACATGCTGACTGTTCTTGCTTTCACTGGATCACTGCGTAATCACTACTTATGGCAACTCACCCTGTGTTATAGTGAGTGAATGGGTGACTGGCTGATTGAAAATATGTTGTTTTTCATGAGGGAATATTTCATGAGGGGATATGTGAAAGCATTACTGAAACACCTAACAATACATTCATATCAAGGACCTAGTAAGGAGTAGGGCCACGCTTTGACTTCAGAACAGCTCCTGTCACTCCTGTCACTAACTATGGTTAGTGTCCCATCACCACATGTAACATACATATACTTAATACCTGTACATTTTCTGCCCTCTTCTATTTGCACTTCTGGTTAGATGCTAACTGCATTTTGTTGTACTGTATTTGTACTTGATCAATGACAATAAAGTTGAATCTAATCTATCCCTGTTGGAATGCTGTTAAACAAGTCCAGAACAGTCTGTACTGTTATACCGCACCATTCTTTAGGAAGATTGTCCCATAAAGGTTAATTGATATTCAGATCTGGTGTATTGGAACATCATGAGGGAACACTGTTTTCACTGTAGGATACTCATGTTCCTGTTCAAATGGCTTCATATTTCTTGGTGGTTATACAACCATGCAGAGCCATTATCTGACACAATGACTCCCACGAGACGGCTGCCCATGCCATTACGGATCCCTCACTGTGTACAATAGTTGGCAGCAGACATTGTAGGCTTAAGACATCCTTTGGCTCTCACTGAATGTAAATCCGTATGTAGGAAATAGGGTTAAATATCAGACCATATTACTTCATTCAATTGCTCAGAAGTCCAGGATAGTTGGTCCTTACAATAAGTTATCCGTGTTTGTGTGTTAGCCTTGGATACAAATGTTTTCCGAATAGCACTGCCATACATTTCTGCATTACTGCTTTGTGAAGCTCACAATGTAGTTTGGGTTGAAACTGGGTTGCAGAGGTGCTCATTCAATTACGTGGTAATTCTGAGATAAAACAGCAGGGGTGTGTTTTACAAAACATTTTTGATGCAAGATGAATCATGGTTATGCAGAAAAAAAACTCTTCAGTTCTGTAAAAAAAAGAAAATAGTTATTTTCTGTTCAATCTGTCTACTACAATATGTTCAAGAGAGATTACTTTAAAACCAATTATGCTTTGAGTTTTGGTGGGATAAAACGGTACAACAGTTAAACTCATTAGGCATTTATAAAGTTATAAGTCAGAATACATAAATTCTGACATATAACTTTAGATAAAGTATTTATAGGAATAATGAAGTAATAAAATAAATAAATATAAATAAATAAATAACAAAATTGTGCGTGCATAGAAACTATGGACGCAAGAGACTGTGTTTCACGTGAACAGATTGCAGAGATGTTATTTATGCGTATTAGTAAGGCTTAACAGGAAAGATGTCACATCAGATCACAGTGCACAGGATATCCCGACGCCTGTACATTCCAGCATATTCATGACAACATGCGACATTTGGTAGATGCGCGTATTCGGTGTTCGTTGGTTTCACTTATGCCTTGTTATATTGGGGGCGGGGAAAAGGTTGACGTCAAACTCCTGCGACTGGTGTTACCACGTGGGAAAGGTTTCGCTGTTTTGATTAGGTAAACAACAGTATTGTGGCTTGGATGTTTTAGACCATAACACATTTCCTTTCGTTTATTTGTTTTACACGGGGCTTAAGAATACAGCTAAAGGTTTCTTTCGTAAAGCGGCGATTTCCAGACCATGCCCCACGACCCCGATCATCCACCGGCGAAGAAATTTAAGCCGGGGTCTCAGTTTTTCCGTCTTGACAAGAAGCCTGGTATGCTGCTACCTAGAAAGGGAAATGCATCGGTAGCAATAGACGTGCAAAGAAAAAACCTTCCGATTTACCAGGCAAAGTCTCAACTCGTTAACCAACTTAGACAGCTTCATAATGCTGTCTTGATAGGTAAGTTATTTAAAAGTTCTTGCTAATGCTAACAGTACACGTGAGATATATTGTTGAACCTAGGTCACCCAATGAGCGAACTGTACTCGTGTAAGTCAGGGCTGCGTTTGGGATGTTTTTACTGTCTAGAACGTTCAGTTGAGCTCAAAAGATGCTGTACTGCTCGACCAGTTAAAAGATCGGGTCGGCTCGGGGAACGTTTTCGGCAGCAAACGCATCTTATTTCTTAACGCGTCCGATTTCTGATATCTGCTGTTCAATAAAATAGTTCCACACCAGTGGCGGAGCTTAGCTTTCTCGAACCTTAGCCGCGGACCCCTCCCCCATCGCAAAGGTCTTGGTACCTGATTTCCCAACTAAAAGATAGGCAGATAATATAAATATTTAGTACTATTCTCCCCAATTTTTTTGCCAGATTCACTGACAATATAGGCCCAATCACCCGCGGACTCCACATAAAAACCGCACACTGCCATTAAAAATCGCCCAAATATGCAGAAAACTGTCCCATCTGGCAAATCTGGCTACACACCGATGGTCACAGCCGCGTACCCATCGGCACTCATTAAAGATTCGCTTCTGTTCCACACCATAGCATATTCACAAGTAAATTGAAGCAGCTCCGTTAACTCCCTTCGTTATGTCTCTCAAACTTCAATGCATTTCTAAAAACGTGTTTTAGCTTTGTCATTATGGGGTATTGTGTGTAAAATTGATGCTAAATAAATGGTGTCTTACAGCACAATAGAATTTGGAGAAAGTCAAGGGGCGTGGATACTTTCTGCAGTCACTGTACACTGCAGAATGTGTATTAAACAATAATAACTGTAGCGAACCTGTGTCTTGTGATGACTTGTCCGGCAGGTGAGACTGGCTCTGGGAAGACCACCCAGATTCCTCAGTACCTGTATGAAGCTGGCATCGGGCGTCAGGGGGTTGTCGCTGTGACCCAGCCTCGCCGAGTGGCCGCCATTTCCCTGGCATCAAGGGTGGCAGAAGAGAAGGGAACGCAACTGGGGAAGCTTGTACGTCAAAAACATAATTGTTTATGTCGCAGTTTGTTGTAAAATTCTTGTGTAAAAGCACTTACCAAACATCAGTGATCGGGTTGTTTTAAGTGCCCTCTTAAGGGTTTAACCAGAGGGCTGAAAACAGGACTGGACAGTCACCATCTCCAAAACAATCAAAGCAGGGCCCAACCGGAAAACCCCGTTATGCTTTCCAGGTTGGCTACACGGTGCGGTTCGAGGATGTCACCTCCTCGGAGACGAAGCTGAAGTACATGACGGACGGGATGCTCCTGCGGGAGGCTATCGGAGACCCCCTGCTGCTGCGCTACACAGCGGTGGTGCTGGATGAGGCCCACGAGCGCACGGTGCACACCGACGTCCTGTTCGGAGTGGTGAAGGCGGCCCAGCGCAAACGCAGAGAGCAGAACAAGATCCCCCTCAAGGCAGGTTACTACCGTCCTCCACTGTCTGGAATCAAAACTTAGAGGAACTTTAAAGGTTGTGTCATATATATATTTTTTTACCTTGTTGCCTCTGGAATTCCAACCAGCAGCCTTTCTTTTATTGACTTATCAATAGACTACCTGCAACTCCATCTTAAACAATTGTGCAACATCAGGCTGGGTCTCTAACATCAGGCTGGGTCTCTAACATCAGGCTGGGTCT
>JACXGI010006237.1:0-33903 GCA_016801175.1 Esox masquinongy | reverse complement strand
AAGTTCTGACATGATTTATCTTTGTCTCATTCTTTTACATCACAAGAACCTGGCATTTTATCAGGGGTGTGTAGACTTTTTATATCCACTGTATATTGTCCCACATACACAACAGCATGGTTATTAATTGTTTCGGCTTCAATGTCGGTGCCTACAAACAAACTTAATATGGGAGAAAATATACCTCAAGTGTTGATAAATGTTGCATAACCAGCTATGGCAATGGCACAAACATAGCAAATGCTGCAAACGCCATTGCATTAAATGAGCAGTTAAACAAATGGTTTGACACAGGCTGCCCGTTCAAATTGGTAATAAGTGTAAAATAGAAAACACTGAACTTTAACTTGATTTTTATTCAGTTTAATAGCACATTATGTAGGCTATGATCCCTATTTTTAAGTGAGATTATCTACCTGTTTACACCCATGAAAATCGCAAATAATAACTGTAATTGCAATATTTGTCAAAGAAATCGCAATTCAATATTTTATCCAAATCGTGCAGCCTTAGTACAGTACAACGAAATGCAGTTAGCATCTAACCAGAAGTGCAAATAGAAGAGGGCAGGACATTTACAAGTATTAGGTATAGTGTATGTTACAAGCGGGATGTATAGATGTGCAATGAGGGCAAATGCAAGTGCAATTGGCAATTCTGACTGCAAAAAAAATTCAAATATAATGACAATTCTATTCTAATTGTGCAAATTGATGGTGCAAGTTGGCATGTGCAACTGAAATGCAGGTATAGCAGCAATGAGGTTCCCGAGGTAGACACGTACATGTAACAACTGCGAACGTACTTATACTTTGCAAGTGTCCAGTAGTACAAGGGAGTAGTACAAGGGAGTAGTGCAACAAGGTCCCTGAGAGGCAGTACAAAGCGGTGGGCTGCTGGGTATGGTCAGTGCTGGGTCACAGAGTTCAGCAGGGTTACAGTAGATGGAAAGAAACTGTTCTTGAGCCGTTGCTGAGCCGCTGGTGCAGGAACGAAGAGACCTGTTCTGCCTGCCTGATGGTAGGGCCTTCCGGTCGGCCATGGAGCATCCGCCAAACCACACTGTGGCACACTTTGTCAGAATGCTTTCAATTGAGCAGCGGTAGAATTTCAGAAGGATCTGGGAAGACAGACGGGCCTTCTTCAGCCTCCTCAAAAGTAAAGGGTTTGACCAAGGTTGAGGAGTTGAGGGTCCAGTAGAGGTCCTCGGAGATGTGGACACCCAGGAATTTGAAGCTGGACACACTCCACCACAGTGCCTTTGATGAGAACTGGGGTGTGACTGCAGCCTTTAGACTTTCTGTAATCCTATTCGTGGGTGAGTTGGAGGGGGCTCAGCACGCAGGCCTGTGGAGCACCAGTGTTCAGGATCAGGGTGGAGGAGGTGAAGTTGTCTAACCTGACAGACTGGGGTCTGTTGGTTAGGAAGTCCAAAGTCCAGTTGCAGAGAGAGGGGCTGATACCCAGGTCATGGAGTTCATTGACCAACCTAGAGGGGATACATGTTGAATGCTGAGCTGAAGTCTATGAATAGCATTCTCACATAGGTGGTGGTTTTGTCCAGGTGGGTCAGGGCTGAGTGTAAAGCTGTGGAGATGGCGTCCTCTGTAGGGATCCAGTGTTAGAGGGAGGCAGGACCTAAGGTGGGCCAGGACTAGTCTTTCGAAGCACTTCATGATCGTGGGGGTGAGCGCGACAGGTCAGAAGTCCTTCAGGCTAGACACATTTGATTGCTTCGGCACTGGCACAATGGTTGCAGTCTTGAACCACATTGGGACAACTGCCTGGGCCAGTGACAGGTTGAAAATGTCAGTAAAAACCTCGGCCAGCTGCCCAGCACATGCTCTGAGCACACGCCTGGGAACGCCATCAGGACCAGCAGCCTTGCGCGCACTCACCCTGCTCAGTGCAGACGACACATCTGCAATGGATAGTCTGGGGAGTCGTCTGGATGGATATTATACTAAAATATCTTTCAGTTTTAGTCACATTCATATAATTTGAATAATGATTTTGTGTAGTTATTGTCAAAATGACGAAAACAGTGAGCCATTTTCGTCAACAACATACCCTTATGTAGTCACATTCGACACAGGCTGCCCGTTCAAATTGGTAATAAGTGTAAAATAAGTACACTTATTACCAATTTGGTAATAAAAGTACAAAGTAAAACTACTCAACTGGGTTCGGCTGTGTTCACCACTTTAGCTTTTCCTTAGGATCTTCCCAAACCTGGTGAACACAGTCGAATATTTTACATACTTTTTACACCTCTGACATTTTAGTCCAATCACAGTTATTGCCTCATTAACCTGTAGTAGCCTAAACATATCACCATATCAAATAATGCTAATGGGACATATCATAATGTTTCACTTACTATGTTGATATTGCCTACAATTTGGCCTATTAATTAAATAAGTCCAGCGTTATGCACAATTTGGAAGTTGAAATTTCCAAAATGTAATTAGCCAGTGGAAAATGCGTATTGCACAAGTGTTATTGCTCAAGCAGTTTAATTCACATGAATGGAAATATCAGTTTGAAATGTAAGAACGAGGGGAGAACAGAAGATTCAAAAACGTTTTGATAGTTAACAAATTAGGGTATATCCGCATCTTCAGGCACCACACCATGGCCTTTGCCTGTGCGTATGTTTTGGGATGATGCGCCTTCAGAAATCTTTTGATGACATCTGAAAGCACATCATGAAAAAAAACACTAAAAACCTCTCTTTCAAAAATCCTCCTTTCCAGCTATGGTAGTTAAATAAGACTGTCACAAAGATAATTTAATCTAGTCTCGTTTTTGTCAAACAAAATGAAAAGTATTTTTAGTTTTTTCTGTTTCTATTCAGTCAGTTATCATCTTGTCAACTGCCACTGAAAAATAGGTATTTAACAAATATTTTCATCACTACTTTTGTTGACGAAATGAATAGTCATACACACATATTCTCCAGTGCTCTCTAATACACTATCCTATTATCCTTTCCAAGAACCTAGCTAAGCAACACTCTTAATAATTATCTTGTCTACTTCTCAAATTACCAACTCTTTTGTGTGACTCTCAAATAATAGCTAACCAAAACTAAATTATTCTCTTGTATGACTCTCAGATTACTGTTCTATGACTACTATCAAATAACTAGCCCTATTTTATGACTCTCTTGACTTGCTCTTACAAATACTTCTCTCTAATTTCCATTTGCATGCATGTCTCAAACTCCTACTGACAACCCTCGAAGTGACCAGATTTCATTAACCTTTTATACATGCAGTTTCTAAACAGCCATTCCAAGTAAAACACCTGTTGGGCCTGGTTGGAACTTGAAGGTGATTTTGTGACGTCTGAAGCTTTGAACGTCATTGGTCATGTGGTGTTGTACTTTGAAACGAGTTTCTGGTACACTGCATCGAAACAGTAGAGCTCGGAAAACTGAACAGTGTTTCGGTGCTTCACGTTCATTCGTCCTATCCCCACTCCACGTGTCCTGCCTACCTACAACTAGTGATGGGACAAACGAAGCATTCCGAAACTTTGAGCCAATTGAAACAATTGCATCGGAAAAAGATTCATTGTTTCGAAACACTTGAAACATAGCACACTGGTGACATCTGCTGGTCAAATACATGTAATGCAACTGGAAGACTCCCAGGAAAAAAAATGACCAAAAAGTGTAGTGCGTGGCATACGCTGGCATTGCGTATAGGCCTCAACACTGAATAGTAAATTGATAAGTCAAAAGTTAAGTGGAGCTAGACGCGGTATCTAATTATGGAACATATCATGAATGTTTAGCTTACAGTGTTAATAAAGGAGCAGTAATATCTTAAGTGTAGCTGTGTGCGCGGTGAGAGATACACGTGACAATTCCTAAATCTGTAAATGCGCACCGCATTGGAGCATTTTCATATGAGCAGTTTTTTTATAGACAGAACAAAAAACAATGATGCAACAATATGACAATGTCAAGGATGTTGCAGATAATGTCTTTAGATGTTTACTATTAAAGTAGCCTATATACCTATACATCTATATGGTTATATTTTAATAATTGTTATTTGTGTATAAAGTAAGCCTATAGTATAGGCTGTATAAAATATTGATGTTTGTGGACTTTCATATATGCTTATAAGTAAATTTGTGCATGTAAGTTGTGTATGCAAGTTGTAGTAGCCTATGCATGATTTGTTGTTTCTCACAAATTATGCATTTCACAAGGTTATGTTCAACAACTTGAAAATGTTCCCACACAGTGGAACTTGGAATTTTTTGTGCTCCTCCATTTCTCCAAATCAACTGAATCGTTCTGATAATAATGCCTGTCTCTCTCTCCTACATCAAACAACTATCGAAATCTGGCCATTTTCATTGGATTTTATCTCAGGGATTGACATATGTGATCGAAACCTGACTGAAACAGTATGGCATAACGACACTTCGTTTGCTTAGATCACGTGACTTGGCCACTTTGAAACAAGTTTCGACACAATATTTCGGCACTGTAGTGTCACAAATGTTTCGGAGCATTTTGATACCTGTTTTGCCAGCACCCATGACTACCTACAACTGTGACAAATAGATATGAATAGAAGGTAAATCAATCTTCATAGAACAACAAATGTATAAGAAAGGTACATGACTAGTACAAACAGTAAAATGCTTTCTACATTCAACTCATTGAGGTATATGGAGTGCCATGTATGGTTCAAAAGTACAGTCAGATGATTGTAGCCTTGCCACAAGAATGGAAGCAGAAATTAAAACAACAAGACAGGATTATATTACCCAGTCTGTCACTTATTAAAAACCATGCATGGCTAAATATGACCAATATAGAATGTAAGATGTATCTTTTCTGTTGTAGGGCAAAAGGTTTGACTGCTACACCATGTGGAAGTCAGGGTAGTGTGGTAGAAATTCACAGATTAGAACTCTTTCTAAGGCAGGAAAGACAGAGATCAAAATACTCTTTAACATAATAACAGTTATTATATTTGCAAATAAAGACAGAAAGATACTAACGCGCGATAGAAATTTTAAATTGAGAAGCAATATATGATGTTTTGATGTTATTATTATGTTATATTACATTGGCAGTCATGAGACAAGATCAGTGAAAGTCTGTCTAAAGTATAATTCAAAATACCTTGTTTTTGTGTAGGTAAGGTGTGACAACATCTCACAAAATAACTGACATTTCAGAAATACACTGGTCTAAACCAATTAAGCTTATTCTTCTTATCATATTCGCTCTCCACCCTAGGTTTCACCCAAATGCAGGTTGCCAACCTGCATTTTACAAATACCTCTTGACTTCAATTGTCCACCCATGTCTTCTCCCTCTCCCAACTACGACACCATTAACATATCTTGCATTCTTCCTAGTTGTCTGAAAACAGGCTTGGTGCCTTTCCAATCAGCCCAATAATAAACTAGTAATTCTCTACTACCCTATACATTTGTAAAATTCATTAATACATCAGCTCAATACATTTCTATAACAATCCGCCCTTTTAACATTTAAATAACATGAAATGCTAACTCTTAAGCAATTTACTCACAGATAGTCAAACATCAAAATAATGAGCTTTAGGCTGCTACTATCAATACTCCAAACATCGTGGTCAATACTGATATCATCATTCCAATAATTAGGGAACGGAAACAGGTCTGGAATGCCTGGTCCTGGATCATCGTTGGCATGTGTCTGGACCAGTACCTGTGCCGTAACCTAAGAAGCACACGCTTTTATTAAACATGATAATAACGTACAACTAACAAGTAGAGAAGCAATAACAGCAAATATTCAAATTCTGAATATTGTCACTCCCCAGGGATCAATCATAAGGATAACCCTGAGAATGGAACCCATCCATGGACTTTGTCAAGCTCTGCAATTACTTTATTGGCTTCATGCACTAAATTACTTTCTCCGATGCATCAGAAGTAAAAGTACAGCACTCAGACCCAACAACCTTGCAGACACCTCCTTGGGAATCTAAGCTCATATCTAACACCATTCTGTTTTGTAAGGCAACGGAACATGTTTCAGCGAGCTCCTTGCCTATTGCTGCGATCATGTCAGTGGATAAATTCATGTGCTTTTCTAAAGCTGAGGAGAGAGTAATTATTTCCAACTGTGAGGTGTAAGTGCCATGCCGTGGAATTAGCACACTGAATATATATTGGGTTTTGGTAAATGTTCGTGTATGTTGACTTGGAGCCTGGTACAGCGCTGCCATTTCTACATGATTTGTACGTCTTATTGAGGGCACTAAATATGCCATACAGCACCCTCCACCCATATCCTTTGGAATGCAGGTATATGCTCTCCCATCACAGATAAGATAAACAGATAGAGCACTGAAATTGGTCAGAGTTATGTCAGAACAGTTGCTGTCTCCTAATTTCCTTTCGGTTTCTGTGTAATCTTCAATACACAGTGAGACATCATGCAACTCATAAAAATGAATTGGTGACCACTTTCAGGTACAATCACACAAGCAGAGTTTTTTCTGGTATAGTAGGAATGTAACAATTATGCAAATGAATGGTCATTGAATCTATGTTGATAAATGTTGCCCATGTGATATACTATAGTTAACCAGTGCATCAATATGAATAGAAAAACCTGAAGGTAAGGGATTACAGGTTATACCTGATCTAGCTTCATTGTCCTTAGTGTGACAGTCTGTCTGCACCTGGGTCATTTGCATCCTTACAGTATAACCTTGTGCTCCTATCTAGTCATTGTTGGTTAGCCTAAAACAATGTAGATATGCTCACTCCCATAGGATGACAGTGGTTGTTAAATTCTGCTATCACCATACAGGCCAAATCTAATTTGTCATTACTCAGGTGGACAGGAGTTGCCAACTGGGTATAACAGTCCTTATCTGTTGTGGCCATTTGTGCAGCCACCTTTGACCAACCATGTCTGCTACTGAAAATGGAACAGGGTTTAACATTGGGGAACATGTGGATGTTGGTATTTGTTGGCAAATCCAACAATTAGTCATGTTCTCATACCTTACATAGTCAACCATTATCCTAAGGGCTATATTGTATGGCTGTAACAGTGCTCTTCTTGTTCTACCTTGTTTATGGCGGCATGACACAGGAGTAGAAACTGACGTGGCGGGTGCGACTGTTATGGTACATATCTTAGCGGATCTATGGGGTAGTCAGGTGGTCTGCAATGAGTGTTGCCTTCGGCATTGCCGATGGTGCAGCTCATCCCTCCGGTCCTCCTGAAGTGGTTCCAGGGTCGTCTCTCTGGTGCCATGGTCGTAGGCTTTGTTGGAGTTGGAGGTTACTTATTAGCACTGAACTCATACCACCCTTAGGTGACTTGAATTCACCAATTCATTTGTCGTATCTTCTAACGCTGGAGCCTTCCTGCAGTGCATGGCGTGGACTCAAATTCCTCTCTCAGCTACCTTAACAGCAGAATGTGTGATGAGTTGTACCTGGTATGGACCCAACCAACATGGCTTGCCCCAGTGCTTTCTCTTGCGGTGTCAACATGTCAAATGTTCCTTTCCATCCAGAATCTGCTTGGTTGATGTTTGATTCCTTGTATGGTTTGACTGTGCTTAGCAAAATAAAACAATTCTTACTTCTATTTTGCTCAACCATTAACATGTTAGACCTTACTTTAAACAAAACAATTTCCAAAGAAAGAAATTAAAAACAGATCCTGTGAATGGAAAATGTGAGCCATAACTATGGAGTTAGATGTGTCTCAATATTCGTAAATATATCTAGAAAATCCGTGCGTATATTCATCACAACTCACAAATAAAAATAGGATTTGTAAATGTGAAAAAATATTTTGTAAATAAAAAGATTATCTGTAAATATGTAAACATGTTTCACAAATAAAAATAAAATTTGTGAATATGTAAAAACATATTTCACAAATAAAACACAAATCTGTAAAACATCTACAACTGTTGCTTAACATTTACAAGTGTTGACTTACATTTACAAATCTTAAGATTATTTACGGATCAGAATTTTATATTTACACATTTTTGAGACATATTTTCGACAAGTTCTCGTGTGCACGGTTTCAGCCAGAGGGCTCGCTTGGTGGGACTTATGGAATATCCGGACTGGAGCCTGGTAGATTGGAGTCTATAGGTAGCTAGGACATGTTTTTCCTGAAATTTGCATATAACTTTTATTTGTATAACAATATTTGACTGCATCACCAATAGGTAAAACAACGCCGAGCGTGTTTTCGACTTCAGGCAACTAACTTAAGCACAGTTAGTTATGTCAGCCTACATCTGGTTGGCTAGCTACCCAGCTATGGCTACTGTAGCTTAACTAAAGTAATGACGGTATCTAACCTAGGGTTGCCACCTGTCCTGTATAATAAAGTATCGTCCCTTACAGAATCAATACGGGACACGATTTGTTTCATACACACCCTACTTTAAGCTTGGATTGACACGAAAAATAATAAAACCAAAAGAGTTTCATGAAACATAGCTGAGAAGTATTTAATCAGAATGACTGGCGAGTTGTCTGTCACTGAACATCATCGTTGCCCTGGTTACGGAGACTCAGACGCACGGTAACATCAGCAGTGTGGTTCTCCCAGATAGATAAGTGGACAGTTCAGTAAGCAGAAGATATGACCCTCCGCACACACGAGCTGTGTGTGTTTGTGTGAGAGAAATCTTACCAATATCTCACTTGGTGGAAAGTCAAGTCACTTTTATTTCTATAGCACATTTAAAAACAACAGGAGTTGACCCAAAGTGCTTTACAGTCGAGGCAGATGGATTAACATCTGCCTCAAAACAGGTATACGTGCAGGCGCTAGAACAAACGATTTGGACGGGCTTTTGATTGCCATGGACGGGCACATTTGTCCTACTTATCAACATAGAATAGTAGCTAAAGCACGACGGACGGAAAGCAAATAATCTTTGCATGCATGGCTTGCTGAGGCTATATACTAGCAAAATACACAGCTGTCAATCAAATTTGAAAGCTTTAATAAATTTAGTTACACATTCTTTGTAGCTTAGTGATCACATCACTTAAAGCACATCTTCAGTTGCATTTTCAGATGAAGGCAAGAGTGCTAGCCTACATTCCCAAAAGCAGATGAAGGCAAGAGAGCTAGCCTACATTCCCAACAGTAATTAGTGAAGTACAGTATTGGGAAGCATCTTACCCAAACTATTTTTGGGGGGCAAAGAATTCTTGCTGGGAGGCAATGCCCCTGTGCCACCGGGTCTGTATACATGATTAAAGGAATAATACATAAAAGGCAACAATACATAATATAGTACAATAGTACATAAAATATATAGAGGGCAAGACTAAAATGGAAAACACTTAAGACAACAATAAGTAATTGTTGTCTTACAATAAGAAGTTAAGAGAAATTGAATAAAACCAACAACAGATTAAAACACAGTAAGAGGACGTTAAAAATAAGTAAAGAGTGGACTTGACAAAAACCAAGGGACAACGTCAGACTGAACTAAAAGCAAGAGAAAAAAGGTGTCTTTAAATTTGATGCCAGGGTATGCAAACTTATGAGCACAGTTGTATAACCACTAACACTACCTAGATGTGCAAGACTCATACTGAATGAACCAAATGCAGCTGTGCAAGTCAACAACATACCGTTATCTAGTCAGTTGCGTCGTCGGGTTAGATACCGTCATTACTTTAGTTAAGCTACAGTAGGCTACTAGCTGGCTAGCTAGCCAACCAGATGTAGGCTGACATAACTAACAGTGCTTAAGTTAGTTGCCTGAAGTCGAAAAAACGCTTGGCGTTGTTTTACCCATTGGTGATACAGTCAAATATTGTTATACAAATAAACGTTATAAGCACCCTTCAGGAAAAACGTGTCCTAGCTACCTATAGACTCCAATCTACCAGGCTCCAGTCCGGATATTCCATAAGTCCCACCAATTGAGCCCTCTGACTGAAAATATGCACACAAGAACTTGGCGACCGAAGGAAAATGTGTCTCAAAAATGTGTAAATATAAAATTCAGATCCGTAAATAATCTTAAGATTAGTAAATATAAGTCAACACTTGTAAATGTTAAGCAACAGTTGTAAATGTTTTACAGATTTGTGTTTTATTTGTGAAATATGTTTTTACATATTCACAAATTTTATTTATATTTGTGAAACATGTTTACATATTTACAGATAATCTTTTTATTTACAAAATATTTTTTCACATTTACAAATCCTATTTTTATCTGTGAGTTTTGATGAAAATATGCACAAATTTTCTAGATATATTTACGAATATTGAGACACATCTAACTACATACATAACAGATGCCAATGTTCCGTTATAACTATTCAAACAGGGAAAACATTTTTTTGTAACCCTCATGTAATTTAACAATCTGATTGACTTTGCTCTTTTAATCCCTAATAATCAATAACCATCATACTTATCATACACCTCCCCCACTTTCTCTTTGATGTGACATGAGAGAAAGCAGGATAACGACATGAGGCCACAGGTGGGCACCATCCTGAGTCCCGAACCATTATCATAACATAACAGATTATACCAGGACACGCATAAAATTAGGCATTGGTACCTGGTGTGGATCTAACATTCATTCAATAATGTGTACAGAACGTATACACCAAATCAATTGTAACACAGAAAACATATAACAACACAAAGTGTGTTATCAAGTATTAAACAATTCTGTCCCTAAGTTTAGGAGTCATATAACAGACTACCCATAGACAAATGTTCTAAAAATAGCTAAACAACACTCAGATGCGTCCTCCATTAGATCATTCCTAACTACACTAAAAACAGACGTGATTACTGTAATGTTGTAGTTCAGTACGTGTTAATGCATGGGAAATCCATTTCCGGGTTTAGGAAAAATTAATAGAAGGGCACACAAGTAGACAGAAAAGCAGAATGTCAGAAAGCGTGATTAAAAAGTGCAACCCAGAACTACGAGCAGTAAGTAAACACGGCTACCGAAACCATAAGTTAGCTAGTTTGATGAGTATGTTACAAGCATACAACGCCAATATGGCCAGTCTACAGAATTTTCCAACATTCGATGCGCAGACAGACCCCAGTTCGATTGGCTCGATTTGGAAAAAGTGGATGAACAGGTTCAATAACCTACTCGTGGCATTAAAGATTGGGGATATCACACAAAAAAAAGCATTACTTTTGCACTATGCAGGATCAAACGGGTTTGACATATTTGACAAACTGCAAGATATCGCTGATGATTGCAGCTGATGACTTTGACACAGCCATGGCAAATTTCAATGCATATTTCTGTCCAAGAGAATATGAAACCTACGTCTTCAGACAAGCAAGACAAACTGAGACAGAAACGTTGGATGCCCACCACACAAGGCTGAGACAATTAACTTTGCAAATATCGATAAAGAAATGAAGTCACAGACCATCCTTAGCTACAGTTCTGCACGCTTCTGACGGTTGGAACAAAATGATGGTTCTATGACTCTCCAACAGATGCAGGAAGAGCTCTAGGGAGTGCGAGTTCAGTGTGCACTATGGAAAGAAAAAAATGCAAGTCGAGTTGGAGCTTGATAAGCTGAAAAATCAAGACATCATTGAAAAAATTGATAGCCCAATGCCATGGGTATCACCAAATGTAGTGACACCAAAGCCCAAATCGTCTGATATAGTTTGCATATGCGTGGACATGCGCCTTCCAAACGCAGCAATACAACGCGAACGACACATCACACCAAGAGTGGATGACCTAATCCATTACCTAAACGGGGCAGTAGTGTTCTCCAAGTTGGATCTGAATGCAGGCTACCATCAACTGGAATTACACCCAGATTCAACGTACATCACAACATTTACAACACCCTGCACTTTGGAGATATAAAAGACTGAATTTTGGAATAAATTCAGCAGCAGAAATGTTTCAGAACACTACAGCAAGTGCTGGAAGGAATTCCCAATGTAAGAAACATGAGTGATGACATTATAGTGTACAGGAAATCACAGGAGGAACACAATGAAAGCCTTAAATCGGTGTTGCAGAGATTGCGAGAGAAAAACATCACACTAAATAAAGAGAAATGTGAATACAGCAAAACAACTCTAAAGTTCTTCGGATACATCTTCACTGACCAAGAGCAGCACCAAAAAAAAATCACAGCTATACAAGATCTGCCAACCCCTCAGAATGTCACAGCAGTTCGCAGCCTACTGGTTATGATACAATACTGCGCACATTTCATACCAGACTTTGCACAGCCTCTTTACGAGCTTGCTAAGAAAGATCAGACCTGGTCATAGAAACCACAACATCAATCTGCAATGGAAAAGTTAAGAACACAGCTGATGAAACACACAACCATGGCCTACTTTGATTTAACCAAGAAGTCAAAGCTGTTAGTTGATGCAAGACCAGTCGGCTTATAGGTGCCATACTAAGCCAACACAGCCCCACAAGCGACAAAGACTCCCGGATCGTAGCCTACGCCAGCTGAGCTCTTTCAGATGTGGACAGCGCTACTCACAGAGAGAGGAGCCCTCACAATCATCTGGGCATGTAAACATTTTCATTGGTACTGGTATGGAGCACCTTTTGAGGTTATTACAGATCACAAACCCCTGGAACACATCTTCAACAACCCAAAAGCCATACCCTGCATATACTGCAAGGCTAGAGCATTGGAGACTGAGGCTACAACCCTACAGCTACACAGTGGGAAAGACAACCCTGCTGATTACATGTCTAGGCACCCCATAAACGGGAACAGAAAACCTCTTGCATGGCAGCAGAACATGTTAATTTTATCATTGACAACATTGTTCCCAAGGAAATTACTTTAAAGGAAGTGCAAGTAGAAACAAAAAAAAGACTCAGCACTGCAGAAAGTGATAAAGCTGTTATTGACAGGAATCTGAAAACATTCCCCACATGACACGCCAGATGCTGAATCCTGAACACTGACAGCACTTTAGAACATAAGGAATAAACTAACAATAAATGCACAAGCAAACACAATTCGGAGAGGAACCCGACTTGTTTTCCCAGCTTCCTTACAAAAGAAAACAATTGAGCTAGCCCATACATGACACCTAGGGATTTTAAAAACAAAACAGCTAGTAAGAGAGAAAGTTTGGTTTCCAGGCAGACAACATGGTAGAAAAGACAATACAGCACTGTGTTTCATGTCAGGCTGCTAATTTACAAAATACAATGCAACCCCTGTCAATGTTTAAACTCCCTAAAAGCCCATGGATAGAAGCGTCAGTAGATTTCTGTTGCCCTTTCCCATCAGGGGACTATATACTTGTATTCATCGACAAATACTCCAGGTACCCAGCCATGAAAATGATCAAGTCCACAAACACTGCTACTGTCATTCCCAAGCTGGACAAAATCTTCTCATCCCTAGGAATACCCGAGATTGTCAAAGCTGACAATGGACCTCCCTTCAAAGGGTAGAACTTCATATATTTTAGCCAATACCCTGGATTTAAACACAGGAAGATAACACCTTACTGGCCTAGAGCTAATGCAGAAGCAGAATGTTTTATGCGAACACTCAAGAAAACTATCACAGGAAGAAAAGCAGAATGTCAGAAAGTGTGATAAAAACTACGGACCAAATGTGAGAACATCTGGAACTCCTTTATTATGAGCATGTGTAGATTACATTGAAGATAAACATTACAACCACCAAAATTAAGCCTTTCTGTGCCATGTTGTCCTTCCAACCCAGGGAAGTATGTCGGGAATTGGCTCAATTGGGAATTGGGTTCCATTGCAATCTGGTGCTGCTCTCTGAGCCCAGGATGACTATTGTTGACAGTTAACACTTTAAGAATTGAGGCATTCAACAAGTATCCAACTTTTCTCTTTAAAACATAAATGTCATCTTAGTTGCAAAAGAAACAAATAAATGAAAATTATCTTAGTTTACCAAACCCAATGTCGCAATATAAAGTAAAATTCATTCTATTGTGGGGGATAAACACGCTATTGGCTATTATCACAATATGTATTGTCCCTGTCGGGTGGAAACCTCGTATCTCCATATTTTGTCATTTTTTTCATAAATCAACGCTATTGGTCAACCTTCACGTCTGTCTGTGGGTTTTACAAATCTTTAACCAATGAAAAGTATTAACAAGAAACCAGGCAAGTCTAGTTCAGCCGGCCTGCAATAAAAAGAGATGATCGTTGTTGCTCTCCCTGGAGGCAAACTCGGGTCTCCCAAGTGAGAGGCTGTGTCTTTAACCACTACACCACAGAACAATACATTTGCCTGGCGTCGGTCTAGCCTCTTGATATTATTAAATTTTGTCACGCAGTAATATCATGCAGTTTAAATATTTAGCTAGACACCATTAAGCATTGTGTTAAACTGAGTAAAGTTTCTTGTTAAGTTTACCTCCACCACAAATTGCATCTATGAAATGTATGACTTTTGCCACTGGCTGTTTTAAAAGCTTATTAGTCAGTAATATGTCGCTAGACACCATTAAGTATTGTGTTAAACTGAGTAACGTTTCTTATTAAGTTTACCTCCACTACAAATAGCATCTATGAACTGTATGGCTTTTGCCACTGGCTGTTTTAACAGCTTATTAGCCATTCTTGAATGACAATGACACAATAACTATCAATATAGGTGATGATAACTGACTTTTTCGTCAAGTGAAAAGACGAGAGAATCGTCTACTACCGACTACTACTAGCTGGATTGTTTCCCTTCCCCAAATTAGTTCAGTGGCTAGAGGTGCGTTCAATTCACTTTTGTTTGCAAACAACGACAAAATACACTGTTAGCATTGTATTTGCCATCAATGTGTTCACAAACATTAAGGAAATATAGTACCGATGTAGTGAAGGGTTGGCTTGAAATGTAATTCCACCTTTAAGAGAAATGTTTTTGTACGTTCGCTAAATTTTAAGATTTCGGACATAACTTCAATGTTGGGTAGCCTACTCGGCCCTATTCAAGCAGCCGGTTTCTCTTGTGATTTCTGGCAACACTTGGTTGGAGTGCAGTTTAGTCTAGCATTTGCTGTCTAGTCATAGAGAATACAGTAGCATGTTCATAGCACAATCTTTTATAACAAGAGATTTTGGCCAAATGTATTCAACAACAGGAAAACTGACAGCACACATAGCTACAATAAGGTTTGTAACCTGTAAATTTATTTTATTTTATTTGAAAAAAACTTTCTTTTCAGAACTACTCAGTGGTGGATTTTTTTTTACATTTTTTTAAATATATATATATTTGTTTATTGAGCAGACAATAGTCAATAACATTAAGAACAATGCACATGAGATTACCGTTCAAATTTGAAATCCTCCTCCACCATCTTGACCCCAAGTGCACCACATTCAAATCCGTATTCAAAGTCCACAACTTCAACCTGCTTACGGCTCAGGGAAGACAGGTCAGAAAGGATGCCAAATACAGCCACCAAGGGACTCAGGCGAAGAAAAACACCAAGCACCTCAGACAAGACTTTAATTAAAAATAGAGTCCCAATAACAATGTAAGGTGGGGCATTGGACAAACATATGAGTGAGATCACAGGGGGAAGCATGGCATCTATCACACTCGTCCTTCACATCAGGATATACCCCTGCCAGCCTAGCCTTAGAAAAGTGAACCCTGTGTACAACCTTAAAATGAATAAGACCCAAGCGAGCACAAGGTGTTGTGGAGTGTATCCTGTCTGTGGCCTTGTCCCACCACTCCTGTGCAAACATGACCCCCATCTCCCGCTCCCAAGTTGATTTAGTCTTGTTAGTAGAGTGTATGTCCAGAGACATGATGCATGAGTAGATTTGAGAGATTAAACCTCTCTGATGGGGTAGTAGAGCCAGCACAGTGTCCCAGGGTCTATTTGGGGGTGGGGCAGGGAAGTTAGGGAATTGGGAAGAGACGAAGTGCCGCACCTGAAGGTAGCGGAAGAAGTGCGATGGAGGCAAAGAGCACTTAGAGGCAAGGTCGGGAAAACTTAAAAAAGCTCTGTCACCATACATGTCCTGGAAAGTCCCAATACATTTTCTTGACCAGAGGGAGAAGGCGGTATCTACTATGAATGGGGGAAATGCATGGTACCTGTCAATAGGGCCCAGGGTGGACGCAGAGGTAAATTTAAAGCGGCATTGAAACTGGAACCAAATCTTAAGGGTGGAAAGCACCACAGGGTTGCCAGTATAGCCAGAAGAGGATGTCGGGAGAGGAGAGCAAAGCAGGGCAGGGAGAGAGGTATTGATGCAGGAGCGGGACTCAAGACGGCAGCATGGGGAGTCCGGATCATGTAGCCAGAATGGCAGTTTCTGAAAATTGGCCACCCAGTAGTAGTACAGGAAGTTGGGTAAAGCCAGTCCTCCACTAAATTTGCATCTCTGAAGTAGGGATCGACTGACTCTAGGTACCTTACCTATCCATATGAATGAGGTGATGGCCTGGTCGATCGACTTAAAAAAGGTCCTCGGCAAAAAAAGGGGAATAGAATGAAAAAGATAAAGGAATTTAGGCAGAGTGTTCAATTTCACAGCATTAATCCTTCCAATAAGTGTAAGGGGTAAGCTACCCCACCTCTGGAAATCAGACTTAATCTGCGTGAGAAGGGGAGCAAAATTTGCAGCGAAGGGAGAGGGAAACGAACAAGTCACATTCACTCAGAGATATTTAAAGCCAGAGCGGCTGAACTGGAAAGGCAAGTGAGACTGTTGTAGCTGGAGTGCTGCCGGGTTAACTGGAAAGCATTCGCTCTTCTGGAGATTCAACTTGTAACCTGAGAAAGAGCCAAAGTCATCCAGAATAGATAGGAGAGAGGGCAGACAAACCGCAGGGTTAGAGACATAGAGCAGCAAATCATCTGCATATTATGACAGCCTGTGATCAACCCCCTCACGAGAAACACCCAGAATCAAAGGAGATGCCTGCAAGGCAACAGAATTGCAACGGCAAACAGCAGGGGGGACAGAGGACACGCTTGCTTAGTGCCGCGTCCCAGAACAAAATAATCGGAACGGGTGTCATTGGTGCAAGCTTTTCCCCAAACCCAAATTTTTCCAGGACTGCAGAAAGATAGTCCCACTCAATTCTGTCAAAGGCCTTCTCCGCATCCAGAGAGACTACCAGCTCAGGGCACTCAGAGACTTGCTTGGAATTAATACCATTGAACAAGGTTCGAACATTGAAAAAAGAGTGTCTCCCCTTGATAAAGCCAGTTTGCTCCTCCGAAATGATTCCAGGCAGCACCATCTCTAGGCGCACCGTCTCTAGGTCCAACAGGTCCAGAAATTGTTTCATTTTGGTACCGTCAGAGGGGAACTCAGACGTGTATAGGGAGGAATAAAACGATGTAAAGGTGTCATTAATTCCTTTGGGATTGGAGATCAAAGTTTGGGATGCATCCATAATCTGTGGAATAAGCCGCGCAGCAGATCGTCGATTCAATTGGTGTACCAGCAAGCGAGTGGCATATTGTCGAGGTCAAAAATGGCAGCAGAGATCTCCTCAATTGTAGCTCTAAGGGTTTTGTTTACATGAGAGGAGTAAGAAATTATCTGTTTGGAGAAGAAAAAATTGTCAATGGAAGGTGAAATGAGGTCACAGAAGTCTCTGTCAGAGAGGAGAAGAGAGTTGAATCTCCAACACGGAGAACAATGAGATTGTATCGACAGAACAATGTCCAGGGCAAGGGGTCCATGGTCAGATATTACAATATGTAAATATTCAGAGTAGGTCACATTTGGAAGAAGTGCATGATCAACAAAGAAATAGTCAATCCAAGAGAAAGAGTGGTGCACCTGCAAGAAGAAGGAGTACTCTCTTGCCCGGGGGTTCAGAAACCTCCAGGGATCAGTACACCCATTCTCAATCATAAAATCTGAGAAAGCTTTAGACATGGCAGACAGAGAGGCATTCCCAGGATTCCTGGGGTTAGAGCAATCCAGGGCCGGGTTAGAAACACAGTTCAGATCACCAACAAATATCAATCTATGGGTATTAAGTGAAGGGATTTTCCCCAGCAACCGGTTAGCAAAGCCAACTCAAAGTTTGGGGCGTATACGTTAACCAGCACCACCAGTGTGTGCCAGAGTATCCCGACAATGATCAAATATCTTCCATTACTGTCAGCAATCACATTGGCCTCAGAGAACTGTACTCTGCCACTAACCAAAATAGCAACACCCCTTGCCCTAGAGTTAAAATGAGAATGAAAAACCTGAGTGTATCTGGAGTCCCGCAGCCTTGCGTGATCACTAGTGCACAGATGTGTCTCCTGTAAAAAAAACACATCTGCTCTGAGCTTCTTCAGGTGGGAAAAAACACTAGATCTCTTAACTGGAGAGTTTAAAGCTTTGACATTCCAAGATATGAACTTAACAGGAGTGGGTGCAGCTCCCCCAGTATTACCAGCTTCAATAGTGTTAGCCATCAAAACAATTTGAAGGAGTATAAAATGGAGCAGTCAGACACTTGCCAAGAAAACAAAGACAAAACGATTAAAAACAAAACAAGATAATAAAAAAGTAAAAGGGAAAAAACAAGAAACGGACAAACATAGAGAGACAAGGAACAACACACACCCATGCACAAAACCCACCCCCAAGCCAAACCCTTCCATCAAACATCCAGTCTTCCCTCTGGAGACAGCAGTAACTCACCTATATAGCTCCAGTGCATGTCAAGAAGTGAACTTGGGAAACTCCACAGCACAAAGCAAACAACTTCACCAGAGAAAATGCATTCAGAAAATTGAAAAAGAACAGTCAACACAGCAACAAATCTAAACAGTAATATGCATCCAATACACACATAGGTGCACACACATGCCCAGGTGTGAGTGTCTGCATCCACATGCCAACACATGCACATGCAAACACTAGAACGAATAACAGCACATATTATGCATGCACACACATACCCACACACACAAACACACAACCCAGCGATAACATACTTGCAGACATACCCAGCCATAAGTACAAGCACACGTTAGCAAGCTGTACATTAATGCTAGAGGATCCGTGAGCCACAGAGGACATGCATACCCAAGGCCCACGCCTGGAGCTGCATAGACACCCAGCCCATTATCACAAAAAACAAATAGATGCATCTGTATTTATACATGTATACACACATACATATATACATATATGTGTATGTGTGTGTGTATATATATATATGCACATATACACAACACACACACAGAGAGTGAAATGGCCCATATGAAAAAAAGAACGACAGGGGGCTAGATACTTTCGCAGTAGAGTGCTGTTTACAGTGTTACCAGAACAACCACGACAGTAAACTAGCTAGCAAACTAGCCAAGCGCATCATTAACAGTGGGGCAACAGCAACAAAAGGAAGTCTGCGGGCAAACACTAACAAGATGAACCAACATTTTGGAGAAAATGTATTGACATTGCAGCCGGTCAGCCATCTGACAAACGGAGCAGGCTGCACCATCCTGCTAGCAAGGGAGAGAAAAGTCGCCTCAGTGATCCCTCAGAAACAAAATAGCTAGAAAAGAAGGTTTTCAAAAGTGGCGGCTGAACCAGCTTCGTGCCTCTTCCAGAGAATCGAAACAAAGAGCCTCACCGTTGTGGTCCACATGCAGCCTAGCAGGGAATCGCTACGAGAACAGTACTTTCTTCTCAAAAAGTGCGCACTTCACGTCTAGGAACGCAGCTCATTTCTTGGCCACAGTAGAGGTGAAGTCGGGGAAGATGTGGATCTTTTGGCCGCGGTAGTACAGCTGGTCCTTGGACTGCCTCCGGATGATTGCCTCCTTTTCTCTAAAATTATGGAACTTTACAATCATCACCCAAGGCCTCATACTGCCAGAGCTCCCAGCGGGAGGAGGGCCTAGTCGGTGCGCCCTGTCCAACTTATTGGGTGTAGGCGCAACAGGACCGCTGAGGACCTCCTTGAAAAATGTGGACATAAAAGCCACTGGATCTGCGCCCTCCTGCCTTTCCGGGATGCCGACAACACACAGGTTACAGCAGCGAGACCTGGATTCGAGACCCTCGATTTTGTCCGCTGGTTGACTGTTCGCAGCATCTAAGCGCATGACCGTTTCCTCCAGTGCGACGAGTCGGTCACTGTACTCAGACAGCCCTTGCTCGTGGTCCAAAATACGCCGGCCCTATGTCTCTGCAGCGACCCTGATATTTTCCAAAGTGGAGGAGATTGGAGCCAGGGCCGCGTCAATAGCCGGCTTCAGTGTAGCATTGATAGCCGACTGCACTTGGGCAGCAATAAGGGCGGGTAGGTCCACAAACAGAACAGAAATCTTGGAGATCAGCCTGGGTAACCGCAAGAGACTGGGATGGGGCTATGATGGGGCTCTATTGAATGAACATTCATTTTCGACGCAAGAATTGCGTCCAGCCCTGGTTCACCAAGCATGACAAAACAAAACAGGCTATCTTCAAAAAATGCCTAATAAAACATGTTATGTACCTTAACAATAACCTTTGTAAACAAGGTCTACATTAGACCAGAGAAGACAAACGCAAATCAACATTGAGAAACCTTGTGCACAGGAATATAAAACAATACTGGCCTAACTAACCATTAACACAAAAACATACTATTGCTCGGGGCCTGGGGAAACTATAGGTGTGCGTGCAAATACTGTCTTAGCAACCTCCTTCAGGTTATGGGCTGTCGCAGTTATTTGTATGACAAAAATCTTTTGCAATATTTAGATCCCAAAATTATGTTTCCTATCTGAATAAGGCAGTTTCATGCCCATGTTAGAAACTTCTCAACCCTAGTTGAGAATTGTGCTGTAATGCAACATGTAATGTTGCAGTTATTTGTGTGATAATCAATTTTCAACTAAAATGCAATAATTGCGACAGCCCAAGATCCTGCACAATTTGCCACGCCGTAGACCAACCGTTAAGCTTGGCTTTTGTTTATTACCAAAAAGAAGGGAGTGCGGTGCTATCTGGACATTTAACTATAATGACTTCTTCAAACAATGCTGTAAACACAGGAGTTATACATTCAGTAGCCTCTAGTTTTACAGGCTATAGACTCCAATAGAGATATTCACCAGACAAGAAGTCAGACTGCACGCTTGCACAGCCTCACCAGAACATCTGCCCATGAATCGTAATAGTTGACAGGCTGTACACTATATTTGACCGCTTGAAAAATGGTTTCTATAACTCCAATTCCCTTCCGAACAACAGTATACATAGTCACCCATCAAAAATCCATCTCACTACTCCTTCAGACTACTTCCGCAAACACTCCAAACTACATTCTCAAACCCTCTATCCTGACATTCTGAAACCATTCGCCATTTTTACCAAATCCTGTGAAAGGCACTAGGCCTTGTATATTCTAAATACAGGATCATGTAAAGGAGTGATCTCACTGATTGATGTTCCCTGTTCTGTGTCTTCTGACCGTCAGAACCCCTCCCTCTGGCGATTAGTGTTCATGTGTGTTCCCCTTGCGTCGTCCATGGTTATTCCATCGTGATAGCCGGTTAGCGTAGCCTTTTCCTCGACCCAGGGGCAGTGGTCTTCTTTAGTCCTTGCCGCTGTAAACCCTTCTTCCCCCTTTTTTGTTTTTTGCTGATCTTTTTCTTGACCAGCGTAGACTCTTCCAACAACTTTCAAGTGGGGCAAAACGTCTTCCATTCGGCCTTCAGCGTTACCGTGTCCCCTACTACAGAGTTCGATCTGTGGTGGGCCACCATTTACAGAAACACACGGGTGAAGTCCTCACCCCCTCTTTTCTCCAAGTTGGGCAAAGAAGCAGCCTTGTCTTTCAGGTCGGCAGTCAACCACGGTCCACAGGGTAAAATGGATCAAGAGTTATCTTGGTCACAAGTTGGATTGGCTACTCCGACCGTGGGGAATTGGTTCCCACCGATGCTGTGGTGCTGGGCGGGGCGGGATGATGCAGCACTCCCAGGTCTCCCAACAATCGGCGAAGAATCACAGAGGCCGACTGCCATGGGGCAGAGTCCCTGAACGGGGACCAAGTCTGCTGTCACTGACACTGCTGGCAGGGCCGTGGCTGCTCATGTTGGAACACCGCGGCAGGGTGGGGGTCGGTCAGAGGGACAGTTCAGGTCTGCAACAAACTGAGCAGGGATAGCTAGAACACAGAGATCAGTAAATCCTACACTACCCTTCCTAAAGCTTTCATCCGTCACCACTTTTTACTTAATGTACAATGTATAATGTACTTCCAATCAACATGTCATTGTTCTTTCTGCAACTCCTTTACTTTACCTTGTCCATATTCCTCCAATCTGTCTGACAGGCCATGCAGTAGTCTCTGATCGAAACTGCCACGTTTTGGAAACCCTAACTCCCATAGACACCATTGTTCACATGTCCATTCAACATATTTGTTATTCAATATCTTTGCTGGTCCATCGTTGGTAAGAGGGACCGTCAAAGGTTTGCTACCGCACTTACCCATCATTGATGGCCCCCACGTGCTTGTATGCACTCCCGACAACGTCTGGGCATGCTCCTGATGAGACGGCGGATGGTGTCCTGGGGGATCTCCTCCCAGAATTGGATCAGGGCATCTGTGAGCTCCTGGACAGTATGTGGTGCTACTTGGCAGAGTCAGATGCACCGATACATGATGTCCCAGAGGTTCTCAATTGGATTCAGGTCTGGAGAACATGAGGGCCAATCAATGCCTTCGTCATCCAGGAACTGCCTACACACTCTGGCCACATGAGGCCGGCATTGTCCTGCACCAGGAGGAATCCAGGGCCCACTGGACCAGCGTAAGGTCTAACGATGTGTCTGAGAATTTCATCCTGATACCCAACAGCAGTCAGGGTACCGTTGGCTAGCACATGGAGGTCTGTGTGACCCTCCAAGGATATGCCTCTCCAGACCATCACTGACCCACTGCCAAACCGGTCATCATGGATGATGTTGCAGGCAGCATCACGTTCACTATGGCTTCTCCAGACTTTTACATCCGTTACTTGCTCAGTGTGAACTTGATCTCATCTGTGAAGAGAACGGGGCGCCAACGGCGGACCTGTCAATTCTGTTGTTCTGGTGAATGCCAATCAAGCTGCACAGTACTGGGCTGTGAGCACAGGTCCCACTAGAGGACATTGGGCCCTCATGCCACCCTCATGAAGTCTGTTTCTGACAGTTTGGTCAGAAATATGCACACTAGTAGCCCGCTGGAGGTAATTTTGTAGGGCTCTGGCAGTGCTCCTCCTGTTCTTCCTGCTGTGGTCATCACTATCTTCTTGCAATAGGACAAGCTGCATGGCATAAACAGTGCAAGTAGTACCTCAAAGGTAATTTGAATAAACAGCATAACTATTCAGCATGACAATAGAGTTGAAAAGAAAAGCTTTGAGTGAGGAAAAGAAGGGTTCAATTCTAGCATTACTGGCAGAGGGATACAGTGAGCATCAGGTTGCTTCTATCCTGAAAATTTCAAAGACGGCAGTTCATAAGAACAAGGTCAAGCAACAGACATTGGGGACAACAATGCTACAGACTGGCAGAGGGCGAAAACAACTGTCCACTGACCGAGATTACCATCAACTCAACAACTGTACGATGACATCAAGAGACCTACTAAACAGCAGCTGGG
The DNA here is from genome assembly GCA_016801175.1 of Esox masquinongy. Taxonomy (NCBI): domain Eukaryota; kingdom Metazoa; phylum Chordata; class Actinopteri; order Esociformes; family Esocidae; genus Esox; species Esox masquinongy. The sequence goes on along the minus strand of JACXGI010006237.1, from coordinate 10,272 downwards.
GTGCACGGCGAGGACGGTTAGAAACAGGCTCCTAGGGGCAGGGCTGAAGCGGTGTAAAGCTAGAAGAAAGCCCTTCATCAATGAGAAGCAAAGAAGAGCCAGGCTAAATTTTGCAAAAGACCATAAGGATTGGACCGTAGAGGAATGGAGTAAGGTCATCTTCTCTGACAAATCAAATTTTCAGCTTTGCCCAACACCTGGTCATCTAATGGATAGACAGAGACCTGGAGAGGCCTACAAGCCACAGTGTCTCGCACCCACTGTGAAATTTGGTGGAGGATCAGTGATGATCTGGAGATGCTTCAGCAAGGCTGGAATTGGGCAGATTTGTCTTTGTGAAGGACGCATGAATCAAGCCAAGTACAAGGTTTAACTGGAAGAACACCTGCTTCCTTCTGCTCTGACAATGTTCCCCAACAGCCAGGTCAATCAAGATGTGGATGGAGGACCACCAGATCAAGACCCTGTCATGGCCAGCCCAATCTCCAGACCTGAACCCCATTGAAAACCTCTGGAATTTGATCAAAAGGAAGATGGATGGTCACAAGCCATCAAACAAAGCCATGCTACTTGAATTTTTATGCCACGAGTGGCATAGTCAGCCAACAGCAATGTGACAGACTGGTGGAGAGCATGCCAAGATGCATGAAAGCTGTGATTAAAAATCAGGGTTATTCCCCCAAATATTGATTTCTGAACTCTTCCTAAGTTAAAACATTAGTATTTGTTGTTGAAAAATGAATATGAATTTGTTTTCTTTGCATTATTTGAGGTCTGAAAACAATGCATCTTTCTTTGGTTATTTTGACCAGTTGTTGTTTTCTACAAATAAATACTCTAAATGACAATATTTTTATTTGGAATTTGGGAGTAATGTTGTCAGTAGTTTATAGAATAAAAAAAAAATGTTAATTTTACTCAAACACATACCTATGAATAGTAAAACCAGAGAAATTGATAATTTTGCAGTGGTCTCTTAATTTTTTCCAGAGCTGTATATTCATATTTATATTGAATTTACAGTTAAATAATGAATATGGGCTTAAAGTGCAGTCTCTCAGCTTTAATTTGAGGGTATTAAAATCCAAATTCGAGGAAGGGTTTAGGAATTACAGCTCTTTAATATGTAGCCCCCTCTTTTTCAAGGGACCAAAAGTAATTGGACAATTGACTCAAGCTGTTTCATGGGCAGGTGTGGGCTATTCCTTCGTTATTTCTTCATCAATTAAGCAGGTAAAAGGTCTGGAGTTGTTTCCAGGTGTGGCATTTGCATTTGGAAACTGTTGCTGTGAACTCACAACATGCGGTCAAAGGAGCTCTCAATGCAAGTAAAGCAGGCCATCATTAGGCTGCAAAAAAAAATCCATCAGAGAGATAGCAGGAACATTAGTAGTGGCCAAATGAACAGTTATGTACGTTCTGAGAAAAAAGAACGCACTGGTGAGCTCTGCAACCCAAAATGGCCTGGACGTCCACGGAACACAACAGTGATGGATGATTGTAGGATCCTTTCCATGTTAAAGTTAAACCCCTTCACAACATCCAGCCAAGTGAAGAATACTCTCCAGGAGGTATGCATATCATTATCCAAGTCTACCATAAAGAGAAGACTTCACAAGAGCAAATACAGAGGGTTCACCACAAGGTGCAAACCATTCGTACACCTCAAGAATAGAAAGGCCAAATTAGACTTCTAAAAAAGCCAGCCTGGTTCTGGAACAGCATTCTTTGGACAGATGAAACTAAGATCAACCTGAATGATGGGAAGAAAAAAGTATGGAGAAGGCTTGAGTAGTTAATGTAGGGTATATTTGGTAGGTGGGACTTCCAGAATGATGAATGCATGTCTGGTGACTTTGTAATTTATGATTGAATGTGTTCATGTTTGATGTTTTACAATGATTGATAAACACCCCAGACAAGTGCTATAACAGCAGCAATATGTTTGATGCTTAACAAATGGGTCTTAGGGTTCTACAATGTTATATTCCCAGGCAATTAATAGGCGTTATATCAGCGGAAAGATGTTTGATGTTTAACAAATGGGTCTTGGGGTTCCGGAATGTTAAATTCCCAGACAATAAATAGGCGCTATATCAGCGGCAAGATGTTTGATCTTAAACAAAAGGGCATCAAGGTTCTGCAATGCTAAACCCCCCGGCATTTTATGAAGTTTACGGCTCAAGAAGTCGAGACTATTCAGTATAGCAACATTTGTCCCTTTACCCATTCTGCAACAAGACAAAGACTTACCCGATTGGGGATCCGAACATAATCTTTCTAGATTTCAAACCACTAGACATCTACTTTGGTATTGTTAGGGCTACAGTGTGCCCGCCGAAAGGCCTTTATCACCCCGTTTTACTGCACAGGATCGGCAGTAAGATATTTTTTCCCTTCTGTAGATTATGTGCAGAGTCCGAAATCAAGGTGACTGATTGTTCACATACTGATTCAGGAAGAGCTTTAACAGGTACCTGAGTTTCTATTGAGCTGGTTAAGGCTGCTGAGAAAGCTTATCGCATTGTGAAAATATTCGAAGTCTGGGATTTCACCAGGACATCAGATAATCATTTTTGCAGAGTACATGAGAACATTCTTGAAGCACAAGCAGGAAGCTAGCGGGTTCCCTCCATCAGTGGTTGACGATAGTAGTGAATGTAGGGTATATTGTGTCAGAACGGTGATTTATGACCCTGGTGGGCGGGGCTTCCAGATTGATGTGACAGGTGGGCGGGACATCCGGTTTGCAGGGTGGGACTTCCGGTGTGACGTATGGACTTCCTGTATGACGTGTGTTAGGGCGGGACTTCCAGAATGACGTATGCATGTCCGGTGACTTTGTGATTTATGATTGCATTGATGTGTCCATTGTTTGATGTTTTACAACGACTGATAAGCACCCCGGACGAGTGTTATAACAGGTGCGATATGTTTGTTGTTTAACAATGGAGGTCTTAGGGTTCCGGAATGTTAAATTCCCAGGCAATAAATAAGTGTTGTGTCAGCGGTTGTGTTTGGTGTTCAACAAAAGGGTGCCAGGGTCCAGCAATGCTATAACCCCCCGGTATTTTATGCTCCAAAAATTGGTGCAAAAGATGTCATACAACCTGTATAAACTTCCATGTTTACAATGGGGATGTAGCATGGTGTTTTTCCACAAGCATGGAATTATGTGTGGGAAACTTGTAAGATATAAAGAAGACTTACGATTTGGAGAGTTTCAGCCCATTTTTTATTTTAACAAGAGATGGACCTTATGATCAGATCTGCCCTTATAACCACTAGTACAAATGGTAGTATATGCAGGTTGGAAATCATCCCGTGTTTCACACAAGGTTTATAGTCCAACTCAGCACTACAGTAAACATCACATAAGCAAGGCCTTTATTTTGAAGGAACAAGCAATGCCTAGGCCAAACACAAATTATGAATAGGTTGATTCAGTCATGGTTTGGGTTTAAAATATAGTTAAAAATAAATACAATGATTCTGGTACATGTGTGTGTATGAGCAATGGTGATTTTTGTAATAACATTTTTTTTTTAAGTCAGCATTAACTTTTAAGTTGCATTATATGGCAAAACGTTACAAAGTTACCCGGAAGGTAGCATATAAATTTGCATGAACAACGGTGAATCGCTGACAGGTAAAGATATGTTATTTCAGGTAATCAAAACATTTGTAAAGGCATCTTATGAAATTGTACAACGTGAATCAACGCGAGATTCTTTTCTTCACATTGGTAGAAATGTTTAAAAGGCAACGTTGGTTAAAAAACTGTAGTATTTGCGAGTTTGAGAATACCGGTCTGTGTTAGTGTGGGCGGAAGCTGTTACTTCTGGGTAAGCTGTGCTGCATTCTCGTAATGACCAACTTGTGAAAACCGATTTTTGATTGCTGTATTATGGTCTTGTGTTTGTTAAATGTTGAAGAGATTAATGGCGATATGGTGACAATAGCCAGCGTTTATATGTAAGCGGATGAGTTTGTCTTTAATAGATCAAATTAAATGATGTGATGTCAAGGCTAAGCCGCGATAACTAACGAGAACGGCGTTTCTACCGGACATGAAGTATCAACATATTTGCTTGTCAAACGTCAACAAATATCTAAACGAGCTAGTTAAGCGTTATACACAATTTTAATCATTGTGTCCGGTATAGTTCTAACATGAAGAACGATGACATGTAACCGATGACAAAGTTAAGAGGCGTGACCTGCTGGAGGCGCCCCGGCTGCGATGTAAAGACATTATTAAACCCCGCTGGATCCACAGAAGTCAGCTGTTGTTTCAAGCGCGGAGTATGCCTTTTACGTTGTAAGTACAAATTATTTTATTTGAAGTAATTGATTTGAACGGTATTGCAATTACAAACGCTAACAAACGACACTTTGGAACTGTTTAAGAATGTGTAAATCAATTTTACGATTGAGCAATCCATGCGGTTTTATCTGTCTTTCATATGGTCTGTTTAAATCTCTGGTTTAGGTTGAGCGGCATTAAACCCAGCCGTGTTTGGTAAACACATTTTTGGGCCTTCAAATCTTGGTAAGTAGACTTTTGATATTATTGTTAATCAGCTTTAATTACCCGCATACGCTTGTTAACCCTCTTTGTATTTATTTCAGACCAAGTGACCAACATCAGTGTCAGTTGGACTGGGCGGTTGTGATCTTACACAACCTGAGCAGATACTTTTTGTGTAAGTCTAATTATTTACAGACATTTTTAGTCTTCTACTAAAATGTTATTAACAATTACGACAATATGCATACAGCTGAACCTTTGTACTCTATTTACCAAACAACAGATTGAGGAACCCCCGGTGATGATACAGAGTACATCACTATAATGGCTTCAGTTACGGACACCCCAACTTGTGGCTGCACAGCGTCAGGGGATTTTTGTTTCATTGTTTTCTTTCATGCTTGAAAGCTGAAGGTAATACATATTTTATCGTCAACTCATCAAAATTGTGATGTATGTAAATGTATGTTTGAGTTAGAATATTTTAATCTGTTAGTGGATCATTATTCACGTTAAGCTAGAGAAATGGCGAAAGATAATGCTAACAACAGACCAGACACGGAACAACCAACATCTACAAATAATCAACAGACCACACCCCAAAATTCAAATGAGGCGGCCGATATTTTGTTACACAGCGATGCACACAACAATCCTCAGAAGCAAGGATTGTTAAGCGAGCTTAGTAGCCCCTGTTTTTCACATGATCTAGTTGACTCTCCTCCGAGCTCTCTGATGCAAACTCATTGCAATGATGGCGATGTTACAGTTATAAAATGTAATGCGTTTGACAACGTTGAATTACGACAGTTGTTAAATTTACAAAATACTGGTGAAGTTGGGGATTTTGGCACATTCTATGCAATCATTATGGCAGGCTTGGATACTTTGATTGTTAGAGCTTCAGACTTTGTACATGGGCCTGGTGTTTGTCTGCAGATTGAGTTGATTGATAAATCTCTGATATCTCCCGTACATGTGACCATGAGAGCAGATGAATATAATGAACGCACGTTTAGCAATTTACTTGAAAGTGTTATGCAGAGTAATGCTGAGATTATGATAGATGAATCACTTGAGCTGGTGGTGCAAATTGTCAACAACCGTGAGGGTGGTGTCCCGCGACGTAAAGCTCAAACACTGTTGATAGAGCAGATTATCAATAACAAAAAGAAGGCATTTATTTGTAGCTGTGAATAATGATTCTACATGTTTTTCTGTTTCTTTGATGGGTATGTTGAACCCACAGTACACATATGCTGAGGCCCTGGTTAGTGGTCGTGAGTTACATACAGGATCGGGTTTAGCGTTTGATGATTGTGTGGCATTCACAGATATTGTTCGGTTTGATGAAATGACTGGGTGTAAAATTGTTGTCTTTCATCGAACATGGGATGGTCACTTTACCAAGTTTCAAAACAGCGAGGCCACCCACCCTAGAACCGTCTTTATGTACTTACACGATAACCATTTCTATGGCATCGTGAATCTGAAGGGTTTTCTGGGTGTGTCATATGTTTGTGAGTGGGGTTATACAGGTTTTAACACCCGTGGTGATCATGGCTGTAAACATAGCTGTAGTGTCTGTCTTCATGAAGACTGTCATACCCAACCCCATAACACAAAGCAGTGCCCAGACTGTAAGCGGATATGTTATTCTGACTTTTGTTATAGACAGCATAAATGCTTAAAGCAACACAAAAGTGTGGGTCGTTGGGTTAGCAGGTGTGACCAGAAAAAATACTGTGTCAATTGCGGCCGTCTCTACAGCGTTAGTATTACCAACTATAAAGCACACAAGTGCACGGCTAACATGTGTCCTAGTTGTAACGTGGCTCTGGCAGTTGAAACGAACCATCGGTGTTTCATAAAACCGTCTAAGCCTGAGGACCCCAGTGTGCGTTACATATTTTATGATTTTGAGACAATTGCCAATCCGGTGAACGGTGTACACACTGCAAATTTTGTGTGCGCAATAAGCTTTGATAACGAAACGGGGTGTTCAGCCGGAGATGGTTGTCGCTGCTTTTTTCCAAAAGTTTAGGCAACCGAAATATAATGACTACACATTTATAGCACACAACTCTAAAGGTTTCGATGGTTACATCTTGATGCAGTACCTTGCTAACAATGGTATTGGCACGACGCTTATTGCTAATGGTAGCAAGCTCATGATTTTTACAGATACATTGATAGTCATTGCTTCCTACCGATGAAGCTGGCGGCCTTGCCACGTGCTATGGGTTTTAAGGATTCGAAAAAAGGCTACTTTCCTTACAAGTTTAACATCAAGGAGAATGAGAACTATGTTGGCCGCCATCCGGAACCGCATTACTACGGTGTGAATACCATGATGGCTAAAGAAAAAGAAGAGTTTTTGCAATGGTACGCAACTGTTTCCACAGACCCCTTTGTCATGCAGGATGAAATAAAGGCTTACTGCGTGAATGATGTGGTCATCTTGAGAGAGGGTTGTATGCGCTACATACTCGAGTTCTTGGAGTGTGGTGGTGTTGACCCATTCTGGTCAATTACGATTGTTTCGGCTTGCATGAATTTCTTTTGCAACAGATTCCTCACCAAGGACACCATTGCATTGGTCCCCTCAGACAACTACAATCGTTGTCAGAAGACATTCTCAAACAGCTCAATCCTGTGGCTTGAATACGTGGCCTCTGATGAGAACATATCAATACAGCACGCCCTGAACAGGGGTGAAGTGAAAATTGGTGCTTACTATGTTGAGGATATGCTGAACGCGATGGGGTGTGCACAGTCTATGAATTTCTAGGCTGTTTCTTGCATGGTCACCCAAAGTGTCATTGTTCAGCAAGCATCAATCCAGTGACAAAGATTCAGTACGGGTTGATGCACCAACAATGGCTGACAAAGCTTGAGGCTTTAAAAGAACAACACAACATACATTTTCAATACATATGGGTGTGAGAGTGGAATCAGCTTAAGAACACATCCGCAGATGTTAAAGCTTTCTTAAAGACCTTTGATGCTCCAGAGCGCCGTGACCATCGGGATGCTCTTTTTGGCGGTCGTACCAATGCAATTCATTTGAAGTTTACGGCTCGAGAAGGGGAGACTATTCAGTATAACGATGTCTGTAGTCTTTACCCATTCTGCAACAAGACAAAGACTTATCCGATTGGGCATCCAGACATAATCTTTCGAGATTTCAAACCACTAGACACCTACTTTGGTATTGTTAAGGCTGCGGTGTGTCCACCAAAAGGCCTTCATCACCCCGTTTTACCGCACAGGGTCAGCGGTAAGCTGTTCTTTCCCTTGTGTAGATTATGTGCGGAGTCTGAAAACCAGGTAACTGATTGTTCACATACTGATTCAGAAAGATCTTTAACTGGTACCTGGGTTTCTATTGAGCTGGTTAAGGCTGTTGAGAAAGGTTATCGCATTGTGAAAATATTCGAAGTGTGGGATTTCACCAGGACATCAGATAATCTTTTTGCAGATTACATGAGAACATTCCTGAAGCACAAGCCGGAAGCTAGCGGCTTCCCGCCATCTGTGGTTGACGATGATGCTAAAGACCAGTATATCCGTGAATATCATGAAAAGGAGGGTGCGCAACTTGACAAGGAAAACATTGTTGTAAACAGTGCTAGGCGATCTTTGGCTAAATTGGCCATGAATAGTCTTTGGGGTAAGATGGGTGAGCGGTCTAACCTTATGAACACGATGATAATTACAGATCCGGAAGAGTTTAGCTACTACCTTTTCTCCAGTGAAATAGAAGTTGGCTATTTCTCCTTCGTCTTAGACACAGTTTCGATGGTACAGTGGCGTTACATAAAACGGACACCAATCAAACCACGTAACGGCAACATTTTTATTGTCGCGTTCACAACCGCTTATGCTTGACTCGAGTTGTATTCACTCTTGGAGAAGTTGGATGGACGTGTACTCTACACAGACACTGATTCGGTGATCTTTGTCACACGCCACGGGGATTGGGTACTCCCACTGGGGCCATTCTTGGGGGACTTGACCGATGAGTTGCCAGATGGTGACAGCATCGCTCAATTTGTTAGTGGTGGGCCAAAGACATACGGTTACAAAACCGTTAAAGGTCTGACCTGTCTCAAAGCAAAAGGCATTACACTCAACAACTACAACACAACCGTTGTTAACTTGGAGACGCTAACACGACTGGTTGATAACTTTGTACGAGGCGAGGGTGGTGATGATGATCACGTCCTTGCTAATGCAGACACAATTGCGAGAGATAAAAGAACATTCACATTGAAAAGCAGAGTAGTGTCTAAGCGTTTCAGAGTTGTGTACAACAAGCGTGTACTGCTCCCTGATTACAGCACAAGGCCTTACGGGTACTAAATCACATTCTAGTATGGATAGTGGTTTTGACCCGTGACTTCAACACCCATTCAGCTGTGTCATTAGTGGCCCCAGTAACTCGGGTAAAACGTATTTTGTGCAGATGTTGTTGGATAATGCTGACGTTGTTTTCTCCAGAGAAATTCAGAATATCGTCTGGGTTTATTTATGTTGGCAACCGCTGTATGACGAAATGTTGAAGGTGAGGGAGATTACTTTTATAGACGGTCTACCAATATCGCTGTGTGATGACAATCTGCCACCGATTCAGAAAATCAACCTTTTAATTATTGACGATTTAATGAAAAGTGCATCAGAGAGTTTGGAGATGGAGAGAGTTTTCACACAATATTCACACCACCGTAACCTGAGTGCAATTTACCTTGTCCAAAACATGTTTGTTAAAGGCAAATCTAGTAGAACTATTAACTTGAACATTAACTTGAACACAAACTATCTCATCTTGTTTAAAAACCCCCGTGACAATCAGCAGATTAGCATTTTAGGCAGACAGATATACCCCGGTCTTTCTCGATTCTTCATGGAGAGTTTTAAAGACGCAACACATCCGTCTTTTGGTTATTTACTTATTGACTTTAAAGCTACAACACCAGATTAATACCGTCTGAGAATGGGGTTATTTTCAGGGGATTGGCCTGTCGTGTACGTTCCTAAGAAAGTTTGATCATGTCTAAACGCATTCGTAGAAATTTACCACTTTTGAAGATGTTATGTAAGGCACCGGCAAGTCAACGAAAAGTTATTTTAGAATCAGTGTCCACCGACCTCATTCTATCACTCTGTGAAATAGCTCTTAATCTAAGGCGCGGAAATATACCCTTAACAGAATCGCAGCTCCGAAAAGTAAAGAGACAAAAAGCCAAAATTATATACATGTCTAGAAAGAACACTTCAGTTGCAAAGAAAAGAAAAACCATCACTAAACCATCATCTTACCGTTACTAAGCGTTGCAGTTCCATTCCTAACCTGTCTAATTGCATCGAGACACGGTTAAACAACATGGATCATGCTCAGAAAATGTTTCTGGTGCCACAACATCAGTTAGAAAAACTGCGAGAATCCAAAACCACTAGCACCGATGTAAGACAATCTGTTGAAAATAATTTGGACTCGTCGATTCGCAATATACTGTTGAAGCCCAATATGGATTTACACGAGAAAGCTAAAAGATACTCTGCCATTTTACAAAGATTTTTGACTGTTGTGAGACAGGGGGAGCTTGACACACATACACTGACTTTAAGTCTACCCGGGTCTGAGACTGGGCCTGATGTAGTAAACATGACTGAGACTAAGCAAACTGTTGACCGAAATGTTAACCTTGTTGATGAAATTTTGGATAATGTGCCTGCGA
>JACXGI010006236.1:0-43427 GCA_016801175.1 Esox masquinongy | reverse complement strand
TCAGTGAATCAAGGTACGGGTTACACCCCATATGAATTGCTGACGGGGAGACAATTTCCGGGTCCGGGAGCGGGCCCTAAGGTTCCAGAGGGGCAACAGCGTCCATTGGAGCACAGAGTGTATTTTAACGAACTCCAAGCTCTCGTTTCAGGTTTCTTTGACCAGGTGGGGGAGAGACAAGCAGCCAACGACGGGGGCATACTTCCCAAGGCTGAGTGGGTTCTACTCAAGGTGATTAAGCGGAAGTGGTTCGAGCCCAGGTGGACAGGTCCATACCAGGTGGTCAAGAGTACGTCCCACGCGGTCCGGCTGAAAGGCAAGGGAGAGACGTGGTACTATTGGAGCCAGTGCGTGCCAGCGGAGGAACCAGACTCTGTTGGACTGAATGCCACACTGTCTCCAGATATATCTGTATGAATAAAGATAATTGCCGGCACTGCGATTTTGTCTCCTCTTAATCTCTTCTCATTAACCGACTCGGGGAAGTACTTTAGGTCGGTACTTCAATACCTAGGTATTTTAGGTCAGTACTTCAATAGTAGGTGGGACTTCCTGTGTAACGTATGCTGGGGTGGGACTTCCGGTGTGACGTATGCTCCGGGATGGTACTTCCTGTGTGAGGTATGTTAGGGGCTGTAACTTCGTGTATGACGTATGCAGTATGCATGTCCGGGGGATGAAAAGTTTGTAATTGTGTGTGTGGTTTGTAATTTATGATGTTTAAAAATAGGGTTCCACGGTTCTGGGAATGTTAAATTCCCAAGGCAATTGATGTTATGATATGTAGTGTGATGTTTGGTGTTTAACAATAGGGTACCAGGGTTCGGCAATGTTTAATCCCACAGGCAATCGATGTTACGATAAGTTCTACGTGTGTACAACAGATGGTCTATAACCAGTGGGTGGTACTTTTCATGTTTTATGACGCCAACCCCGAGTTTTACATTTTCAACCCTGAGATACCAGAAGTCACATTTTATCAATTGTCAGAAGGCGAGGTGTTTAAACAGGGTTTGACTGATCAAATTACCTTTAGTGCTAGTTTATGGAGCACCTTTCAAAAAGTGTTTTATTTGGGCCCAAAACAGGGCACACATAATACGGTAGATATGTTGTTTAAAGTCATCGAAGGAATGCAACAGTATGACTCTTTTGGATTGGAGCTATTTCCGGAAAATGTCGGTAATTTAGAGTTTGACTTCGACTGACGTACAACCTTGAAGCCCCGCCTTAAGCTAACACATTCCTCAACACAGCATAAAAACAAACAGTCCGTCTGTGACTATCAAGCAGCCAGCAGACTATACGAAACATGTCTCAAGTATACAACCAACCGGAGTTTGAAGAACCCAAGGCTGAGGACTGGCTGTGTGATGCCTTGGGTGACGATGCTGAATCCGGCTCTGCTGCCCCGGACCCAGATCCCTCAATTCAACCATTATACCCACCAAGAAACTACCATTGGCTTGACCGGCTTGGTGCTCAGCTAGGACCTCTTAATCTATCATACCTGTCAAATGTTGACAAGAGTTATCACAAAATGGACAAACGCCTTGCGTCACAAGTTTTAAAGATCATCAAAGCAACATTGGGTATGATCCTGGAAAACGTTGTTGCAGCTATTCTCCAGAAAGCACGCATCGGATGTTTAGTGGACCACCTGAGCCAGAGAAGACATTCTTGTCTCGACGTGTCTGATTATTTTTTTGAGACCCATTATAATGACATTGTGGAGACAGGTTTAACACTGCGACTGAAATGTGCTGGTCAAGGCTTTGAACTAATCTGGTTTTCAAGCACCGCTGACTGATAGGCTGTCAGAGTTTACTCTATTACTGTATTTATGTCACGTAGCTAGTGTAGTGGAGTGCGTGGAGAAAAACTGAGTCGAATGCAGGGAGGCGATAAACGTACTTGTATTAGTAATATTCAAAATTAAAGGCAAGCTAGAAAAACGAGCGCACAAGCGCTAAACACACGTGCCTCGATGTCCAGAGGGGGCGGAGGGACCTCCCGCACCTCAGACTGCTGGAGGGGACCAGCCACCACCGGCCTGAGGAGAGACACATGGAACGAGGCGTTAATCCTATAATCAGGGGGAAGTTGTAATCTATAGGTTACCTCGTTCACTCTCCCCAGGACTTTGAACGGCCCCACAAACCACAAAATTCCGGCAGGGCAGGCGGAGAGCGAGGTTCCGGGTCGAGAGCCAGACCCGGTCGGCCACTGCGTAGACCGGGGCGTCGCTACGCCGTCGGTCGGCAGCGGACTTCTGGCAGTCCCCGGCGCGCCGGATGTGTCGATGTTCTATGGACCAGGTGTCCTCAGCGCGCCGGAACCAGTCGTCCACCGCCGGAGCCCCTGTCTCGGGCTGGCTCTACCACGGTGCCAAGACCGGCTGGTACCCCAGGACACACTGGAAGGGGGTCAAGGAAGTGGAGGAGTGGCAGAGCGAATTCTGGGCATACTCTGCCCAGGGCAGGAACTCCGACCACTCCCCCGGCCAGTCCTGGCAATAAGACCGCAGGAACCTCCCTAGGTCTTGGTTCACACGCTCCACCTGCCCATTAGCTTCGGGGTGGAACCCGGAGGTGAGGCTGACCGAGACCCCCAATTGGCCCATAAAGGCCTTCCAGACATGAGACGTGAACTGAGGGCCGCGGTCAGAAACAATGTCCTCTGGCACCCTTTAGTGCCGGAAGACATGGGTGAATAGTGCCTCCGCGGTCTGCAGAGCCGTCGGGAGACCGGGGAGGGGAAGGAACCGGCAGGCCTTTGAAAACCGGTCCACAATGACCAGGACCGTGGTATTGCCTAGTGAGGGGGGAAGATTGGTTAGAAAATCAACGGACAAGTGAGACCATGGTCATTGTGGAATGGGCAAAGGGAGTAACTTACCCGCCGGAAGGTGTCTAAGTGCCTTACACTGAGCGCACACTGAACAGGAGGACACGTACGCCCTCACATCCTTGGCCAGACCAGGCCACCAGTACTTATCCGTAAGGCAGCGCACGGTACGGTCTATGCCCGGGTGACCTGTGGAAGGGGACGTGTGGGCCCAGTAGATGAGGTGGTCACGGACATCCAGCGAAACGTACTGACGATCCGCAGGACACTGAGGAGGGCCAGGATCGCTGCTCAACGCTCGCCGAATGTCTGCGTCCACGTCCCACACAACTGGCGCCACAATGCACGAGGCGGGCAGAATCGGTGTCTCATCTACCCGCCTTCCACCCGCGTCGCACAACCGAGACAGCGTGTCTGCCTTGGCGTTTTTCGTACCCGGCACGTATGAAAGCGTGAAATCAAACCAGGCAAAAACAACGCCCACCTGGCCTGACGAGGGTTCAGTCTCCTCGCCGCCCGGATGTACTCCAGGTTACGGTGGTCGTTCCAGACTACAAACGGGTGTCTCACTCCCTCGAGCCAATGTCTCCAAACAGTCAAGGCGCTAAACACAGCCAACAGCTCCCTATCACCGACGCCATAGTTGCGCTCTGCCTCACTGAGCTTCCGCGAGTAAAAAGCGCAGGGGCGACGCTTATGAGGGGTACCTGACAGTTGGGATAACACAGCACCTATCCCTACCTCCGAGGCATCCACCTCCACTATGAACGGCAGTGACGGATCGGGGTGAGCCAGAACCGGGGCAGAGGTGAACATTCTCTTAAGGGTGCGAAATGCGATGTCTGCCTCGGCCGTCCAGGTGATCCGGCTCGGCCCACCCTTCAACAAGGAAGTAATAGGAGCTCCTACCTTGCTGAAGCCCCGTATAAACCTACGGTAGAAATTGGCAAACCCAATAAACCGCTGTACCGCCTTAACCGTGGTAGGAATGGGCCAATTACGCATGGCTGACACGCGATCGACCTCCATTTCCACCCCACCGGCGGAAATCCGAAACCCGAGGAAAGAGACAGCTCGCTGGAAGAATGCGCACTTCTCCGCCTTGGCGTACAGATCATGCTCCAACAACCGCTTCAGCACCCTGCGAACGAGAGACACATGCTCAGTACGCGTAGCGGAATACACAAGGATGTCGTCAATGTAAACCACCACTCCGCGCCCCAGCATGTCCCTAAACACATCGTTCACAAAGGACTGAAACACTGCCGGGGCATTCATCAACCCATACGGCATCACCAGGTATTCGTAGTGCCCCGTGGTGGTGCTGAAGGCCATTTTCCACTCGTCTCCCTCTCGGATTCTCACCAAATTGTACGCGCTCCTGAGGTCCAGTTTCATGAAGTAGCGCGCCCCATGCATTGACTCGATGTATTGGGAAATCAGGGGGATAGGATATGAATACCGGACCGTCAGTTCATTTAACGCCCTTTAGTCAATGCATGGACGCAAACCCCCATCCTTCTTCCTCACGAAAAAGAAACTGGAGGAGGCGGGCGAGGTGGAACGGTGGATTTGTCCCTGCCGCAGGGATTCGGCCACATAGGTCTCCATCGCTGCCGTCTCTGCCTGCGACAGGGGATACACATGACAATAAGGCGGCACAGCATCTCCCTTTAGGTTTATCGTACAATCCCCGGGCCGATGTGGTGGCAAACGACTAGCCATGGTCTTAGAAAATACTAGCGCCAAATCGGCATATTCCGGAGGAATGCGCACTGCGGAGACATTGTCTGGACTTTCCACCGAGGTCGCACCAACGGAAACACCTAGACACCTCTCCTGACATCCCTGAGACCACCCCGTCAACACCCTCTGCGACCAGGAAATCATTGGGTTGTGTCCCGACAACCACGGAATACCCAACACCACAGGGAAAGCAGGAGAATGAATGACGTGAAATTCAATGTGTTCTGTATGGGCGTGCTGGACAGTCATAGTGAGGGGCACCGTGACGTTCTCAACTAGACCGGTACCCAGAGGTTTGCTGTCTAAGCCCGTAATGGACCTAGGCATGGGCAACGGCACCAGCGGAATGCGCAACCTCTGGGCGTAACCGCTGTCCATAAAATTCCCAGCTGCGCCTGAGTCTACGAGCGCTTTACACTGAGAATTAGCAAGGAAATCGGGGAAGGCCACCCAAAGTGTCATGTGAGTCGCAGCGAGCCCTGACAGTAAGTGTGGTCTACTGACCTGACTCGGTGTAGGGATGACAGGCTTCCTCCGCTCAACCTTTCTCTGCTGGAAACAGTGGGAGGCAGAGTGCCCCTTCCTCCCACAAAAGGAGCACTCCCTAGGCCGCACCGTCTCCCTATGTGTGGCGCCTCCCACCTCCATGGGTTCAGATCTGACGACGGGGTGTGCCAGAGGGGGTAGATCATTCCCAGTGCGTCCGCGGGTGGCTAGCAGGTTGTCCAGCCGGATCGCCATGTCGACGAGCTGGTCAAACGTCAACATGGCGTCCCGGCATGCCAGCTCCCTACGGACGTCAGGCTGTAAGTGGCACCGGAAATGATCTATAAGTGCCCTCTCATTCCAGCCCGACCCCGCCACCAGGGTCCTGAACTCCGGGGCGAAGGCCTGCACGCTCCTCGTCCCCTGCCTGAGGTGCACAAGACGTTCGCCGACCTCCCTGCTATAGGGCGGATGATCGAAAACGGCGCAAAAAAGGCCGACGAACGCCTCTTAATGGGCCAACTCCGGCCCGTTAGCGGACCAAACGGAGTTGGCCCAGTCCAACGCCTTGCCCCTCAGGCAGGAGACTAGGGCCGAGACCTTCTCCCTATCACCCGGGTGAGGGTTGAGGGAGGCGAAATACAGCCCCAGCTGTAGCGAGAACCCAGAGCACTGGGCTGCGTCTCCATTGAATCCCTGGGGAAGGCTCAGTTGAGTTCAGTTGGGCCTCGTCTGCGACGGTGGAGACGATGGCAGGGGCACTTCAGCCGGGTTGAGTGCTGGTGGTGGCTGCTCGGGTGGCAGCCTCGCCTCCAACCGCGGCACCGCTTGGACCCTCTCGGTCATGGCCTCCCCCAGGGACGCGATCATGTCGCCGTGCTTATGGACCAAGTCGCTCCCTGCTGACTCTATTCTGTGGGTGTGGTATTCTGTCACGTAGTGGTGTAGTGGAGTGCGTGGAGAAAAACTGAGTCGAATGCAGGGAGGCGGTAAATGTACTTGTATTAGTAATATTCAAAATTAAAGGCAAGCTAGAAAAATGAGCGCACAAGCGCTAAACACACGTGCCTTCTCTCCAGTACAAACGAGACAAAGAACAATACCACACAAAGTCACCCAGAAACACAGGAACTAATATAGGCAACCTAATGAGGGAATGGACACCAGATGTGTGCAATAACAAGACATGACAGTGCCGTGGGAGGAGGAGCGGCGTGACTAGAAGGCCGGCGATGATGCACGCCGAATACCACGTCGGGGGGGATGGCGCGCGTCTTCCACGCGCGTCCTCGTTACAATTTAATAGACAAATGCGTCAGTCGCTTATTTTGTCACATCAACTCATTTGTTTTCAAATCAGCAAATATGGCCGTTAAAATTCCCGAATTCCAGCCGTATAGAATAGCTACCAAACATATGTTTTAAATAGCCATACTGTATAATAGTCTACATTTAAACAGCAATAAAACACAAATTCTATGATCCAACAAATGTTTTTTATTTAAATTAGTCAGCATAATGAAATCTTCACAATCTTTGGGAACGGAGCATACAGTAGAGGCTACACCAGAGACGTTGCTATGATCTCAATGTCCTCTGCGTTCATTTTCTTAATCGATCCTCTTCCTCTTTTTAACAGCAAGCCATAATCGTGGCAAGCGAATTGTGCCGTTCGCTTGCCAGACTCCAACCTTTATACTAATAATATGAATTATTATTTTTAAGTAGGAAATGGATTCTAAAATCAACTCCTAATAAATTGTATATAAATACGAATATGATATTGCACCAGTAAAAATTATTATTTTGATTGAGCATAAAAATAAAATAAATAGCCAAAATCACAGCTTTCTGCGCTTTTGAAACCGCACAATGATTGTTGTCTATAAACATAATTGCGATCTGGCTCAAATTATTTAGATCAGGCAATTATATAGCTAATTGTGACAGCCCTACAGTTGGTTTACAGTATTTAAATTGAGTATATGCTCAGTTCACAAAGATTGTGAAGAGCTCATTCTGCTGAATAATTTAAATAAAAAACATTTGTTGGATCACAGAGTTTTGTTTTATTGCTGTTTAAGTGTAGGCTATTATACAGTATGGCTATTTAAAACATATGTACGGTAGCTCTTCTGTATGGCCGGAATTCTGGAATTTTAATGCCATATTGGCTGTTTTGATAAGACAAATAAGAGACTGCGCTTGTCTATTAAGTAATATTTAAGCGAAATTAGGCTATTGCGGCATTGCAAAACTATTCTAAACTTGATTTAAACATACTGAAATTTAGATGCAACTTTGATTTATTTGTCAATGCAATTGATTTGGAACATTCCATTTTGAACACCCTCCTTCGATGCCTTTCCCTAAATAGGTGTAGCATATAATACATTGTTCCGTTGTCAGAATTCTATACTCACAAACTGAAAACTATTTAGAGACTAATTACCATTTGTTTTACATTGTATTACTACTTAATAACTGATTAGGCATGTGAGAGTACAAGTATTGTAACAGGCGCTTTGTCTCACCCGTCTCTATCTTTGGGTTAATGTGGACAATAATTTGTCGACTTTAGGCCATTGTACAGTAAATAAACGAAGCTGTTCAAAGTTTTTATTGATAGAAACAGATGCAGTCTTCAGGAAATATTCCTGCAGAAATGTGGCATCAATGACGAAAGTAGTATACACTTGGTAAAAGTCTGCACTTAGCCTACATAAATGTTAACTTAATCGTTGTAATAAACAGCTCTATTTCCAGTCAAATAATTGTATTTCAGTTTAAATAATTACAATTAATAAAAAGGAAGAGATTCATGTGTGTAGACCTATAATTAAATATACATTCTCAGAAATAACAGTAAATCAAACACAGCAACATAGCAATCCATGAATAGGATTATAGTAGACAATATACCTCTGATTTGAATGTTTTATTCTGGCCAGACGCAGCTTTGAATAAGTACAGACGCAGCTTTGAATAACAGCAGTTTCAGGCGGGTGTCGACGTTCTCACAGATGCCTCCTGGTGGCCATTCTTATTTTTTATTTTATGGTTTTGTCCATGCCGCACGGCACTGCAACTTGCCGCGGTATACAGTGGCATGCCTCGTCACGGACCGCTCCATTGGCGCTGGAATTAAACGAGTGACATCTGTAGATGTGTTAAGTAAATACACCTGGATTCGTGTGCTGAGAAATAAAAGCACTACCGCGGTAAAGCTGGTATTTGAAAACATATTAAAAGAAGGAAGAAACCCCAAAAATGTCCAAACAGACAACGGAAAGGAGTTTTTTAATTCACATTTTGAATTGTTAATGAAGAAGTACAACATAAAACATTTCATCAGGAAATGATGTCATAGCGATTATCATTGAGAGATTTAATAAAACACACACATCGTTGTGTTGATGTGATTCAAGATTTGGTTAGTGGTTACAATCATAGCTACCATCGGTCCATTAAGATGAAGCCTGTTGACATTTGTGAAGAATGTTAGACTAGTTCACAAGAACCTGTATGGTACAAAAATGATGAGAAATGGTAATCAAAGTTACAAGTTCTGAGTTGAAGATATTGTGAGACTCAAAGTTGAGAGGGGCGTTTACCAAGGGCTATGAAAAAGGGTACACAGATGAATATTTTATAATAAAGGAATGCATTCCTTGGGTGCCATCTGTATATAGAATAAAAGATTACAATGGTGATGTGATCGTTGGGACCTTTTATGAACAGGAATCACTGAAAATAATCGTGGCTAAGGATAAAACCTTTAAAGTGGAAGGAGTTCTGGATGAGAAAGTACAGAAAGGGAAGAAAATGAGTCTTGTGAAATGGCTTGGTTGGCCTGAGAAATTCAACAGTTGGATAGCATTGGAACAAGTCCTTGGCCTACAAACTGGATAAAAACACTAGGATTTTTTGGACCACGTCATTTACAGTGACTGCGATCAGCATGGGTGACGGCGGTTTCTACATAACACCGCCTAGTAACTCATCGAGGCATGTCAATCCAAACAATTTGAGGTCAAGCTATACCACAAAATTTGCCAAAGGTATAGATTTAAAAGGTGGTTGGGAAGTGTCTTTGATAGAATTCCAATACCCGCATACGTGGAAGACTTTTACATCGGGTGAAAAGGCATTTCAACTACATGACTCGAAACACGCCAAAACTTGTCAATATGAACTCACCACCGGTTATTACAATAGCATAGGAAAACTAGTGGCAGAGATCAACATTTTTTTTAAATCACATGGCGTATGGGTGGGGTATGAGGAATTTAAAAATAGAATGTTTCTAAAAGGCGAGCCCCATTTTAGTTTAAAATTTAGTGCAAAGTTGGAACAGATGTTAGGCTTAAAACCAGGCGAATGGTGGTACGCCCTGTGGTACGGCCCATTCCCCGCAGATATTCTGGCAGGGTTTAACACACTATACATCTACAGAGATATAATTGATTATCAAAGAGTTGGGGACAGTTATGTCCCACTGTTAAGAACTATACATATTACAGGGGAAAAAAACGAAGTTGTCACAGTGACGTATGACAAGCCACACTACATACCTCTTAGCAAGAGTCAATTTGATGAGATCTGTATTGAAGTAAAATCTGATCAGAATCAGTTGGTTTCGTTCGTAGTGGGGAAGGTGATTGCAAAATTACACTTCAACCCAGTCAAACCTTCTTTTAGACTATAAGATGCAGCCTCAGAAACTCTATGATGATCCTCAAAGGTATGTTGAATACTATACAGCGCAGGCCGGTAATGGTTTACCGTGTTATCATGGTTGTGATGCAATGTACAGGGCAGGTCTAGGGGGGCCTTTTCCGTGGGCTTTTCTGGATGGCTATACCTTTGTTGAAGCATGGTTTCTCAATCGCAAAACCACATTTGAAAAATGCAGTTTAGTCAGAGTGGCAACACATACCCCTTCAGAGCTGTTATAGAGAGCATTCTGATACTTTAAAGACACCATTTTCACCCGGTTTGTTTTTCAAGAACACCGCAGGCCACATGGATGTTACGGACCCTGCAGGAGATAACAAAGGACTTATGAGAAGGGCTGCCATTTCAGCGAATAGTGCAACATTCGAAATTATCGACCCTGTTCATAGTGATATCTTCTTTCAAGAGAAACTCATGTTAAATGGCGTGGACATAAAGGTTAGGATGGTATGCCGCAAAGACGAGTTCTGTCTTATGGGGGCAGGGGATGTGCGTTATCGTCTGCACATAGTATCAGCATCACTCTTTGTCAAGAAAGTGACTCTATCACCAGCCGTGAAACTTGGACACGCTCAAGCGCTACTCTCAATCAATGCAAAGTACCCAATTGAAAGGGTTTGTATGAAGACTTTTAGTTTACCTGCAGGGAGTCGTGTTTGTAACCAGGAAAACCCCTACCAAAATGCATTTTTAGGACCCCTCCCAAAATGCATTGTCGTTGGATGGGTGGACAATGAGAGTTTTACAGGGAGTTATACAAAAAATCCATTTACTTTCAAACATAATTTGGAGTTTATGGCTATGCATGTGGACGGTCAACAATTTCTTCGCAAACCATCCCAGCCAGATTAAACATCGGGTTCAGCAGTGCGTGAATTTTACCAATTGGCCCTAGCTTCAGGAAAACACCTAAAGGACCAAGCTATGGCTATTAACTGGCCTGACTTCTTACACAGCTATGCTCTTTATGCATTCAACTGTGCACCTGATGAGGAATGCGGTCAGCACCTATCCCTCATTAAGTCTGGGAATGTCCAACTTGAGATGAGGTTCAGTCAAGCACTACCCCACACGATTAATTTGGTTGTGTATTCAATTTTTGACTCCATTATTGAAGTGTCCATCCCGAGGCAAGTCATGGTCGACTACTATTAGGAAACATTACCCAAACGGATGAGAAATGAACACCAGAGTTGACTGGCGTGGTGAACAAATTTTCATCTAGTACTCATTCCTATGGTGTGCTGGCATGCGACCAAATACCTGGTGGACCTGTCCAAGATGTTGCATCAATGGTGATTGTTAATACGCACCCAACTAATCACCCCAGAGAACACTGGCTGGCTATTGACATCACAGACGATGGTGTCGGAAGGTTTTATGACAGTTTTGGAAACTCCCCAGATTTTATGTATTTTCCCAAGTCAATCAAGGCTTCTCTGCAAACCTGTGAGAGTGTGGAAAACAGCTAAAAACAAGTCCAGGATGTGATTTCAACCACTTGTGGACAACATTGTGTGTTGTTTCTCTATCAAATCACAAGAGGTCTGAGTTACGAAGATGTTAATGTCATTTTATACTGATGATTTATGAAAAAATTATACGTTAGTCTCCAAGTTCGTATCTAAGATGTATCTGAGTAAGCGTGATAAGCGTTTAATTGTATACAGCATGCTCAATCTTGTGAATCATTTAATTTGTGTCATGGTTGTTGAAGAAATACAGTGGATATAAAAAGTCTACACACCCCTATTAAAATGCCAGGTTTTTGTGATGTAAAAGAATGAGACAAAGATAAATCATGTCAGAACTTTTTCCACTTTTAATGTGACCTATAATGTGAACAATTCAATTGAAAAACAAACGGAAATCTTCAAGGGGGAAAAATAAAAAATAAAAACCTTACAATAACCTGGTTGCATAAGTGTGCACACCATCTTATAACTGGGGATGTGGCTGTGTTCAGAATTAACCAATCACATTCAAACTCATGTTAAATAGAAGTCATTACACACCTGCCATCATTTAAATTGACTCTGATTAATCACAAATAAAGTTCAGTTGTTTCAGTAGGATTTTCCTGACATTTTCTTAGTTGCATCTCAGAGCACAAACCATGGTCCGCAGAGAGCTCCCAAAGCATCAGAGGGATCTCATTGTTGAAAGATATCAGTCAGGAGAAGGGTACAAAAGAATTTCCAAAGCATTAGACATACCATGGAACACAGTGAAGACAGTCATCTTCAAAAAAATATGGCACAACAGAGACATTACCAAGAACTGGACGTCCCTCCAAAATTGATGAAAAGACGAGAAGAAAACTGGTCAGGGAGGCTTCCAAGAGGCCTACAGCAAAATTAAAGGAACTGCAAGAATTTCTGGCAAGTACTGGCTGTGTGCTACATGTGACAACAATCTCCCGTATTCCTCATATGAATGGGCTATGGAGTAGGGTGGCAAGACGGAAGCCTTTTCTTACAAAGAAAAACATCCAAGCCCGGCTGAAGTTTGCAAAAACAAACATCAAGTCCCCCAAAAGCATGTGGGAAAATGTGTTATGGTCTGATGAAACCAAGGTTGAACTTTTTGGCCATAATTCCAAAAGGTTTGTTTGGTGCAAAAACAACACTGCACATCACCCAAAGAATACCATACCCACAGTGAAGCATGGTGGTGGCAGCATCATGCTTTGGGGCTGTTCTTCTTCAGCTGGAACCGGGGCCTTAGTTAGAGTGGAGGGAATTATGAACAGTTCCAAATAGCAGGCAATTTTGGCACAAAACCTTCAGGCGTCCGTTAGAAAGATGAAGATGAAGAGGAAGTTCACCTTTCAGCACGACAACGACCCAAAGCATACACCCAAATCCACAAAAGCATGGCTTCACCAGAAGAAGATTAACGTTTTGGAATGGCCCAGCCAGAGCCTAGACCTGAATCCAATTGAACATCTGTGGGGTGATCTGAAGAGGGCTGTGCACAGGAGATGTCCTCACAATCTGACAGATTTGAAGCGCTTTTGCAAAGAAGAGTGGGCAAATATTGCCACGACAAGGTGTGCCATGCTAATAGATTCCTACCCAAAAAGACTGAGTGCTGTAATAAAATCAAAAGGTGCTGCAACAAAGTATTAATTTAAGGGTGTGCACACTTATGCAACCAGGTTATTATGAGTTTTTTACTTTTTATTTTTCCCCCTCAAAAATTTCAGTTTGTTTTTCAATTGAATTGTTCTTGTTATAGGTCACATTAAAGGTGGAAAAAGTTTTGACATGATTTATCTTTGTCTCATTCTTTTGCATCACAAGAACCTGGCATTTTAACAGGGGTGTGTAGAATTTTTGTATCCGCTGTAGAGAGTTAAAAGTATATCTTATGCCTATTTTATTATTCAAAAATAAAGGCAATTGTAAAACAACATCAATGTTGCATAATATTATTAATACAACAAATAGTCAAGGTTAAACATATACATAGACAATGAATCACAAATGATAAAAAAACAAATAGAAACAGCACACATTAAACTGGAAGCCATTGTGTGGGGTTGGGGATGCAAAGAAAGCTTTGGTTGATTGCTAATCAATTGCGTGGGGGGGGGGTATTGGAAGTAGGTGCCTGGGGTGTGGCCAAAGTAATCCAGTGTGTCGTTAGGTGTTTGTTTATACAAATTGATTTTACGCCTTACAAGCTCATTCGGAATAGTGGAGAAAGGCATGTTGAGACATGCCATGGCCTCTTAGAACTACCCCCACCCCAAGGCCTTCTAGCGTCAGCAGTTTTGGTGGTTACTGTCACAATTTCAACCAGATCCAACAGGTGTGAACCCTTGATTATCTCCCCTTTGAAAATGAATTCACCATTTGAAGTCCATGAAGTCAAGTCTTTAGACCTGAGGATTTTATTTAAAATATATTCAACATTCTTTGTACTCCTCGCAGGCACATTGTCCAAAATTTAATCAACAAGGTTAACATTTCGGTCAGCAGTTTAATTAGTCTCAGTCATGTTTACTACATCAGCCCCAGTCTCAGACCCGGGTAGACTTAAAGTCAGTGTATTTGTGTCAAGCTCACCCTGTCTAACAACAGTCAAGAATCTTTGTAAAATGGCAGACTATCTTTTAGCTTTTTCATGTAAATCCATATCAGTCTTCAACAGTATATTGCAAATCAATGACTATCAATGTATCTTTGATTGAATGTGCTGTCTGTAAAAATCATGAGCTTGTTAGCATTAGCAATAAGTGTCATGCCAATACCATTGTTAGCAAGGTACTGCATCAAGATGCAACCATCGAAACCTTTTCAGTTGTGTGCTATAAAGGTGTATTCAGTATATTTCGATTGCCTAAACTTTTGGAAAAAAGCAGCGACACAACCATCTCCTGCCGAACACCACGTCTCGTTATCAAAGCTTATCGCGCACCAAAAATTTGCAGTGTGTATATTGTTCACAGGATTGGCAACTGTCTCAAAATCATAAAATATGTAGCGCTCACTGGGGTCCTCAGGTTTAGAGGGTTTTATGAAACACTGATGATTCATTTCAACAGTCAGATCCATGTTACAATTGGGAAACGTTAGCCATGCACTTGTGCACTTTTTAGTTGGTAATACTAACAGTAACCACAATCGACGCAGTATTTCTTATGGTCACACCTGCTAACCGAACGCCCTGCACCTTTGTGGAACTTCAAGCCTTTATGTTGGCAGTAACAAAAGTCAGAATAACATATCCATTTGGATATGACAATCTTTATGAAGGCAAACACTACAGCAGTGTTTACAACCGTGATCTCCGCGGGTGTTAAAACCTGTATAACACCACTCACAGACATATTGCACCCCCAGAAATCCTTTCAGGTTCGTGATGCCATAGAAATGGTTGTCGTTTAAGTACATAAAGACAGTTCTAGGGTGGGGCTCCTTGCTGTTTTGAAACTTGGTCAAGTGACCATCCCGTGTTCGATGAAAGACAACAACTTCAGACCCTGTAATTTCTTTAAACCGAACAATATCTGTGAATGTCACACAATCATCTAACGCTAAACCAGCCCCCGTATGTAGCTCACGACCACTAACCAGGGCCTCAGCATATGTATACTGTGGGTTCAACATACCCATCAAACAAACGGAAAAACATGTAGAATCACCATTCACAACCACATATAAATGTTTTCTTTTTTATTGATAATCTGATCTATCAATAGTGTTTGAGCTTTACGCCGCGGGGCACCACCATCACGGTTGATGACAATTTGTACCATCAGCTCTAGTGATTCATCAATCAAAATCTCGGCATTACTCTGCATAACACTTTCAAATAAATGACCAAATGTGTTTTCATTATATTCATCTGCTCTCATGGTCACATGTACAGGGGATATCAGAGATTCAACAATCAACTCAATCTGCAGGCGATCACCAGGCCCATGTACAAAGTCGGAAGCTCTAACAATCAAAGTATCCAAGCCTTCCATAAAGAGTGCATAGAATGTGCCAAAATCGCCCACTTCACAAGTATTTTGGAAATTTATCAACTTTCGTAATTCAACATTGTCAAACTCATTACGTTGTGTTACTCTAACAGCATCACCACCCCGTTGTGCTAAAGATCTGAACTTTTCGAAATCAACCGGGTTGTTGTAATGAACATGCGTCAGAGAGCTCGGAGGAGAGTCAACTAGATCGTGGGGTAATAATCTCGGTTAAAAATGTGGGGTACTAATCTCGGTTAACAAACCTCGCATCTATGGATTAATGTCTGTATCACTGTGCAACAAAGTATTGGCCGGTTCATTTGAATTTTGGGGAGTGGTCTGCTGATTATTTGTAGATGTTGATGGTAGTTCGTATTATCTCTTGCCATTTCTCTAGCTTTACGTGTAAATAACAATATACTTACAAGTTAAAATATTATTCTCAAACATACATTCACATACATCACAGTTTTGATTAGTTGACTGTAAAATATGTATTACCTCCAGCTTTCAAGCATTGTGTAATGGGGGAAACAATGAAACAAAAATCCCCTGACATTGTGCAGCCACAAGGTGGGGGGTCCATAACTGAAGCCATTATGGTGATGTAGTCTCCATCATCACCGGTCCTCACATTGCTGGTTGATATACAGAGTACAAAGATTTAGCTGTATGCATATTGTCGTAATGTTAATAACATTTTAGTACAACGCAGAAAATGTCTGTAAATAATTAGACTTACACAAAAAGTATCAGTTCAGGATGTGTATGATCACAACCGCGCAGTTCAACTGACACTGATGCTGGTTACTTGGTCTGAAATAAAAACAACGAGTGTTAACAGACCAAGCATATACAGGTATTTAAAGCTGATTATTAATAATGTTAAAAGTCTATTTACCAAGGTTAGAAGGTCCAAAAATGTGTTTTCCAAACAAGGTTGGGTTTAATTCCATTCAACCTAAACCAGAGATATAAAACAGACAATATGAAATACAGATAAAAGTGCTTGGATTGCACCATCATGTAATTGTTTTATACGTTCTTAAAATGTTCAAAAGTGTCATTTGTTAGCATTTATAATTGCAACACAATTGAAATAAATTCTTTAAAATAAAATAAATGGCCTACTCCGCGCTGGAACAACAGCTGTCTTCCGTGACAGCCGCGGATTTAATAATGACAGCACAACCCGAACGCCTCCAAAAGGTTACGCCTCTTAACTTTGTCATTGGTTATACGTCATTGTTCTTCACGTTAGAACTATACCAGTTACAGTGCTTAAAATTGCGATACAGATACAGTTTAACTGTTTGTATATGTTTGACAAGCACATTGATACTCTCGGTCCAGTATAAACGCCGATTTCGTTAGTTATCGCGCCTCAGCCGTGACATCACGTCATTTAGTTTTATCTCTTAACGACAAACTCATCCGCTTACATATAAACGCTGGCTTTTGTCACCATATCGCCATCTCTTCAAACAACATTTAACAAACATAATATAAGTCCATAATACAGCAATCAATTTCATGAGTTGCTTCAAGTCATTACAAGAACGCAACACATCTTACCCAGAAGTCCCAGCATCTGCACAGACACACACACATACACACACATGCAAGTATTCACAAACTCACAGATACTACAGTTTGTAAGCATTGTTACCTGTTAAAATAATTTACCAATGTGTAGAAAACAATCTCGCGTTAATGCTCGTACATTTTAAGAAAACGCACTCACAAAAGTTTTGTTTACCTGAAATAACATATCTTGACCTGTCAACGAATCACCGTTGTTCATGCAAAATTAAATCAACCTTCTGGGTAACTTTGTAACGTTTTGCCATATAATGCAACTCAAAAGTTAATGCTGACTTAAAATACCCAATTTGATTTCACAAATCATCATTGCTCATACATACACATGTACCAAAATCAGCATTTTTATTTTTAACAATATTTTAAACCCAACCACAATACAATCAACCTAGTTATAATGTGTAGTCGACGTTGTTTGTTCTTTCAGAATAGTAGCATTGCTCATGTGATCTGTGTTTACAGTAGTGCTTAGGTGGATTACAAACCTTGTGTGGAACACGGGATGTCTATCAACCTGCATGTACTACAGTTGGTACTAGTGGTTATTTAGGAACCGTTACAATAGGTGTGTCCGATCTTAAGGCCCATCTCATGCTAAAATAAAAAATGGACTGAAACTCTCCAAAACCGTAAGTTCTTTATATCTTACACAGAAAAACATGATTTCACACATGAAATTCGGTGCTTGTGGAAAACTCCATGCTACACACACATTGTGAACATGAAAGTTTAACACCCACTGGTCATAGGACATCTGTTGTAGCACTTTTTGGAACATAAAATGCACTGCTGAATCCTGGCGCCCTTTTGTTAAACATCAAACATCTCCCCGCTGATATAACACCCATTAATTGCCTGGGAATTTAACATTCCGGAACCCTAAGACCCATTTGTTAAACATCAAACATCTCACATGTTACAACACCTGTCTGGGTTGTTTATCAATCGTTGTAAAACATCAAACATGAACACAACAATGCAATCATAAATTACAAAGACACCGGACATGCATACGTCATTCCGGGAGTTCCGCCCTAACACACGTTATAAAGGAAGTCCATACGTCACACAGGAAGTCCCACCCAACAAACCGTAAGTCCCGTCTACCAAACCGGAAGCTCACCAGGGTCATAAATCACCAAAGTGACAAAAGCCACCCTATATTTACTACTTACTTGCATTTTTCAGTTGTTACATGTACTTGTCTACCTTGGGAACCTTACTGTTGGTAGGTTCAGTTGCACATGCAACTGAAATGCTTGTAAATGTCTACTGTTGCTGGAAACAGCTGATTTTTAACACTAAGACCATCAAATGCCTACAGAATTGGCATTTGAGTTTGTAATTAAAATAAAACTGCCATTTTGAAAGCTACACCCTCCTCCTTCCATGGCTTTTCCTAAATAGGCGTATATTACATTGTTACGTTGTCAGAATTCTAAACTCAAAAACGGAAAACTATTTTGAGGCTATTTACCAGTTTTTTTTACCCTGTTTTCCGACTTGCCCACGGCTCTTAGCATTGGTACCCAAATGATACCCAGGTGCGAATCACCCCTCACTGAATGCATGACGTCAATGGATGAATGCGCGATATTCCCAGATGAATGATAGAGCCTTGGTTGAATTTGAATTATCTTACAAATAAAATACAAGATTTCCATGACCAATCAACAATTTATTTAGGCTATTATTGAAACATAATACAAAAGATATAGGCTACTTGACAATTCAACGTATGTATCACACTTCACCGTTTTTCAATAGGAGATTCAGCATTCTTGTGTAGGCTAATTAATCAAACGCAAATCTAAAATGTAAGGATAAATACTTATTCACGAAATGAAATACCAAACATTCTTTAGCAATCACCAATTTAACAAACTTATTACACCATTACTGTTTTTATTAGGAGAGAAGAACAATATCGTATACACATTCTATCATCTCTCATTGAATTTTCTGTTTATTTTACTAAAGAGTAAGATTCTACATCTGTATTAGGTTAAATAATTATTCACAAAAAGAAGTACTGACGATGTAAAAGGATGTACTCATCGCTGGCCTGTTGCAGTGTTCTACAACTTTTAGACATGGCTGTTATCAATGCACACGTGCTGTACAAGCAATGTCTCAAAAAAACAATCAGCAGAGGACATTTCATAATGGATTTGGCATGTGAGCTTCGTGAAAACTACATAAACACAAAGACAGCCATGAATCAACTGCCAAGGAGGCAGCACGTCCCACTCTTCCTCTTCCCAAGCCTCGGCAGTTCACACCCGGCAAGAAGACACAGTGTCAAGTTGGCAAGTGCACACAGAACAAGACCAATGAGAACTGTGTGAAGTGCAACAGTTTTGTTTGCCGGTCTTACTCACACAAAACCCCGAAGCTGTGTGCTGACTGTGGGGTAGAAGTTTGAAGTTCATAATGTATAAATGCATGGGTATTTGTAGCCCACATCATCCAATCAGCAATGACAAATGACTTTTCTATATTTTATCAAATAGTGAATTTCATTATTCATGTAGGCTACTGTAAATCATCCCTTGATCATCCTTTTACTCTGGTAATAAAATTAATTGAATAATACACTGCA
This sequence comes from Esox masquinongy, assembly GCA_016801175.1. Classification (NCBI taxonomy): domain Eukaryota; kingdom Metazoa; phylum Chordata; class Actinopteri; order Esociformes; family Esocidae; genus Esox; species Esox masquinongy. The sequence goes on along the minus strand of JACXGI010006236.1, from coordinate 23,928 downwards.
ATGTTTTTACTTGAAGAGAAGGCCATGAAGGGCATTTATAAGCTGTAGTAATGAGGATCTGGTGTGCGTAATGATGGGAAGTCTTGGGTGATGTGATGAGGAACAGGTGTGCGCAATAGTGGAGAGCTTCCATGAATGCAGAGCTAACAGCCGGAGGCTGGCCTGATCACGGGAGGCACCGTGAAAGTGTAGGCTACTGTAAATTATCCTTTCCTTTATTTATTCATCAAATTTATCATGTTTATCAAGCAACCATGCTTTCGGCCTATGTACAGCTATTCATGCAGATATCCTTTGATCGTCGCAAACTGGTCTGTTTTACCTTGTACATCATCAAAATTAGATCAAAATGAAAACTAAATTCTAATGGATTTATTTTTGAATAATTTAAGTGTTGTGTAATTTTCATTTTTTACATTTGTAGGGCCTAATAAACGAATGAAAATACTATAACCTGTGTTCTTAGAAATAATTGTTCTATGTATTCTTTTTTTAGTAGTTTTTTTCATATGATAAGACCTTCAATACAAACACATTCTTGTATTTTTTCAAATTCATTTACCATTTAAAACAAACAAATTCTGCAATTCAATATTTTTTAGACTTTTCTGTATAGTTTGATGAAGAGCCAGTAGATGAACTGATGCTCTGGCTAGATGGTGATGCTGCGGATGAGAATATGTATGCTAATAGGGCTGATTCGTATGCTAATGACAAGAAACGGCGTTCGGCTCTGACTGTTAATGTTCGTCTGAAAGGCTTGGCAGTTCGAGTATTCATGGAATATCTGCATAGACGTACAAAGGCCCATTATCTGCAACCATCAGTTCTGTGTTCCAATGGCACGTTGTGTTTGCTAATCCAAGTTTATAATTTTAAAAGGCTATGTGATCATTAGACAACCATTTTGCAATTATGTTAGCACAGATGAAAACTGTTGTGCTGATTAAAGAAGCAATAAAACTTGCCTTCTTTAGATGAGTATCTGGAGCACCAGAAATTGTGGGTTCAGTTACAGGCTCAGAATGGCCAGAAACAAAGAACTTTCTTCTGAAAGTCATCTGAAAGGCTATTCCATGCGGTAACGATTTGCCTTCACGGTAGTAGAAGGATCCATGTGCAGAACTTAATTTGTTTCATTTCCTTTAATTTACTTTTCTTTCCCATAATCAAATAGAAAGCCAAGGAGCAACAAAATGGCAGACAGGATCTAACTGAGGCAGGTTAACCCACTGAAACCTTAAATACCACAAACATGAGAAGGTAGCAAACAGGCTAGGTAACTTGTAGACTTTGACCATAAACACACAACAGAATAACCATTTGGCCATATGGCCTTCGGTGTCACAAAAATGTTTAGGGCACAAAGGCCACATGCCAGGGCACAAAGGCCATTGAGTGAAATAGCTAGGATTTGGAGCTTACAAATAAACATCTTGAATTGCTGATAAGAAGAAGAAACCAGGAAAGCCTAGTTCAGCCGGCCCGCAATATAAAGTGCTGCTCTCTCGACATTCGAACCCAGGTCGCCCTCATGAAAGGCTGTATCGTTAACCACTGCACTACAGAGCTGTTTATGTGCCAGGTGTCAGTATAGCCTCTTGTGTCGATTCTGAACAAATCTTCTTTTGGCACTGGTCGTTTTAACAGTTAATTGGCCATTCGTGAATGACATTGATACAGTTAAAATGACTAACGTTTCTTACTAAGTTTACCTCCACCACAAATAGCGTCTATGTATGGCGTTTGCCACTAGCCGTTTTAACAGCGTATTAGCCAGTAATAAGCTTTACCGGTATCTACTAACTTACTGGAATAGTCATAAGAATTGAGCAATTGGTAGCGAGTCTGCCAAAGCTATTTCATTTCATGGCAAAACAATGTACTTTTTTCTTTCATTCGTGAATGACATTTACACAATAACTATCAATAAAGGCGACGATAACTAACTTTTTCATCAAGTGAAAAGACGAGAGAATCGTGGAATCTACCAGAAATAATTAATAAATGTCGTTGCTCTCAATAGATTCGAGCTTAGGTCTTCCACATGAGAGGCACTGTCTTTAACCACTACGCCACGGCATTACACGTTTCAGCTGTCGCTAGACTCCATTGAGGATTGTGTTAAACTGATTAACGTTTCTTATTAAGTTTACCACCTCCATAGCGTCTATGAACTGTATTGCTTTTGCCACTGGCCGTTTTAACAGCTTTTTAGCCAGTAATAGGCTTACTAGTATCTACTAATGTCCTAGGAATAATCATAAGAATTGAGCAATTTCTAGGGAGACTGAAACAGTCACCAACACCATGCCAGAAACAGTCGCAATAGAACCGTATACAGTTTCAGTTAAGGCTTACTATAACGTAACTACTGTATGTTGTAGCCAGCAAATGTGTTTCTCTATCCTGACCCAAAACGCATGCACGGATGCGTACTTCGAAAATCCACTAGAAACAGTCGTAATACAACCGTAAACTGTTTTATTTCAGGCTCACTATAATGCAGATACTGAGAGTTTTAGCCAGCGAAGTTTTGGTCTATACGGAAAAATTCATAACGTGTACTTCGCTTCGCCTGCGAGGAGATACGAACTTGGGACCTATAGTTCAGAAGTCCACTTCTCTAACCACTACGCTATTTAACAAGGGGTAGTCAGTCAGTCAGTCACTCACCCATTCACTCACTCAGTAAGAGACATTAGTTCTTCTTGGCCGGCTCCGCTTTCGCGGTCCGGCAAAAAAAGCATGCATGACATAAAAACATTCAGTTGTGCTCAAAAGTTTGCATAACCTTGGAGAATTGGTAATATATGTACCATTTGTAAAGAAAACTTGAGTGAGCAGACAAAACACGTCTTTTGCCTTATGGGATTCACATTCAACTGTAGGTCATAACAGAATGGCACAATCATAAAACAAAACAAGGCAATAAAAAAAAATGAACAGACCCCTGTTCAAAGGTTTGCATACCTTTAGTTCTTAATAATTGTGTATTGCCCCATTTAGCATCAATGACAGTGTGCAGTCTTTTGTAATAGTTGTCTGTGAGGCCCCGAATTCTTGCAGGTGGTATAGCTGTCCATTCGACCTGGCAAAATGCATCCAGGTCATGCAAAGTCTTTGGTTGTCTTGCATGAACCGCATGTTTGAGATCGAGATCTCCCCAGAGTGGCTCGATGATATTAAGGTCAGGAGACTGTGAACCTTCAGGCCACTCCAGAACCTTCACCTTTTTCTGCTGTAACCACTGGAGGGTCAACTTGGCCTTGTGCTTAGGGTCATTGTCATGCTGGAAAGACAAAGAGCGTCCCATACGCAGCTTTCGTGCAGAAGAATGCAAATTGTCTGCCAGTATTTTCTGATAACATGCTGCATTCATCTTGCCATCAATTTTCATAAGATTCCCCATGCATTTAGAGCTCACACACCCCCAAAACATCAGTGAGCCACCACCATGCTTCACAGTGGGAATGGTATTCTGTTCACTATAGGCGTTGTTGACCCCTCTCCAAACATAGCACTTATGGTTGTGACCATAAAGCTCTATTTTGGTCTTGTCACTCCAAATTACAGTGTGCCAGAAGCTGTGAGGCGTGTAAAAGTGTTGTCGGGCATATTGTAACCTGGCATTTTTGTGGCATTGGTGCAGTAAAGGCTTCTTTCTGGCAACTCGACCATGCAGCTCATTTTTGTTCAAGTTTCCTCGTATTGTGTTCCTTGAAACAACCACACCGTCTTTTTCCAGAGCAGCCTGTATTTCTGTTTACCTGTGGGTTTTTCTTTGTATCCCGAACAATTCTTCTGGCAGTTTTGCCTGAAATATTTCTTGGTCTACCTGACCTTAGTTTGCTATCAAGAGATCCCCGAATTTTCCACTTCTTAATAAGTGATTGAACAGTACTGACTGGCATTTGCAAGGCTTTGGATATCTTTTTAAATCCTTTACCATCTTTATAAAGTCCCGTTACCTTGTTACGCAGGTCTTTTGACAGTTCTTTTCTGCTCCCCATGGCTCAATATCGAGCCTGCTCAGTGCATCCACGTGAGAGCTAACAAACTCATTGACTATTTATACACAGACACTAATTGCAATTTAAAAGCCACAGGTGTGGGAAATTCACCTTTTATTGCACTTTTCACCTGTGTGTGTCACCTGGTGTGTCTGTAACAAGGCCAAATATTCAAGGGTATGTAAAATTTTGATCAGGGCCATTTGGGTGATTTCTGTTATCATTATGATTTAAAAAGGAGCCAAATAACTATGTGATAATAAATGGCTTCATATGATCACTATCCTTAAATAAAAGATAGTTTTTTTTGCATGATCAGTCATATTTTCAAAATCGATGCAAAAATTTCACAATTTCTGCCAGGATATGCAAACTTATGACTGTACATTTTTCACTTTTTTAACATCATACTTTAAATAATAACTTAACTATACTTATAATAATTGTGTTTCATTTCAGATGTTCTAATTAAAAGCATTCACATGACGACAACAAACAGGCAACAGTATTGACAGTTAAGTAGCTAACGTCCCCCTATTATCGGCCACCTAATAAATTCCTAATAAATTATCGGCCACCTAATAAATAAGTTCAAAATTTGAATGCACTGGAAAACAATGGTACATTTTGCTATTAAATATACCCTTTCAGCTAGCCAACCATCATGTTTGATGTATGAAGATGTATGGAGGTTAAATATTTTTTTTAGATGTAAAAAATGTAATGTATGGAAATTGTTTTAGACAAGTTGCAAATCGTGAAATTTGACTTGCGCGACAGGCCAGACATTATGTCATATCAAAGTGATCAGATGTAATTAGCCTACTATTTAAATGTTGCTAAAACTTTCTAGTAAAAACTTGAGAGAAGACTATGATCTGTCATTTGTAACACAAATAAAACAAAATAAAACGTTCAGAGTTGCCAAGTCCACTTATAATACGCAACGTTGGGCTTTTTTGAAGTCGCTTGAAATAATCACAGGTCGCGGGTTGCGGTTTTTTGGGCTTGTTTTAAAAAATATGGTCGCTTGTTAGGAAAATCTGACAAGTGACTTCGTTTTTTTACATTTATGGTCGCTACTTTCCCTAAATGTATTGATTGACACTGTCTGCTCACAGCCTCACAATAATATTAGTGCTGTAGTGTAATTCGCTCTACTACAAATCCCCATATGGACATATCCCGCCCCCTCCTCCCTCCCATTGGCGAAAAATCAAGTTAGAATTCCAAACGATGTTTCAAGTTTCAACATCTATTTGTCAAATGCACCGAACAACACAGCATCATCCTGCACAATAAAATTATTGTGACATGGCACCTGACAGCTATGTAGTAAGAGTTAAGAAGTATATATAATCAAAAATATAGCCAGACAAAAAATAAAACAGCACTATACATAACACTGTACATTAGCAGCAGTTTAAAAGAGTGTACTGTAAACTAGCAGCAATTAACTATAGAACATTATAGATATGGCAAGTGTGGGAGTAATATATATAACAATGTAAACTAGCAGCAATTTGGTAGAATTATTGAATATTATAGATACATATGAGTGTAATAAGCTTATGAATGGTGGCATAGCACACTACAACTATGTAGCGAGAATTAAGAAGAAAAATATATACACAGCAAAAATATAGCAAGAAGAGAAAGCAATAATATACATAATACTGTACACGAGCAGCAGTTTAGAAAGATTACTGCAAACTAACAGCAATATTGGTAGTGGAATTGAAATTATAGATATGGCAAGTATGGCAATAATATACATAACAATGTAAAATAGTATTAATTTTTGAAAGAGTAGGATGGGGAGAATGAATTGGTAGAAGTATTGAATATTATAGACACTTAGTACAGCAGTGATGAGTCATCACTGATTACATTAGATGACATAGCTCTAGATACATTTCCACAAACGATGCCGACAACAAAGTGGTCTAAGTATGGCAAAAAGTACAACAAAGACTGTGTACATCAAGTGGTCGGTGATGACACTAAAGCTCTGTGCAGATACTGCAAAGCAGAATCTATTATTACAGTTTATAACAGAAAACAAGCATTACATAGCCTACTCATATATAGCCTACTAATAGTAGTTACATGTCCTAATGTGCTTTACACTCCCCCTTAGTGCTCCTGTCCTTTCCTTTTCCATGTCTCCTCTCTCATATTCTGCTTGCAGGTGATCAGAGATGAGTGGAAAGTGCCTGCCCTCCCTATATGCGTTGTTGACATTTGATTACTTTTTGTAAAGAAATATTTGCTTGTTTACAATATTGGGCTTGTTTTGGGCTTGTTTTTGAAGCTGCGGTTGCTTGTTTGTCTTGCAAAAGTTGGCAACACTGAAAACTTTCCTGAACAAAATAGTAAGGTGTGACTGCTGCTCTGCGTGGCACTTTGTGCTCTGTCCCTCTCTGGCGCTTCACCTCGCCGGTGGACTAACCGCCGGCTGGAGCAGGGGGCAGCAGAGCACCCAACACACCCTCACACCTGTTTTGAGTTAGTCGTCATGTTGCTTATTTATTTATTTTGCTTGTTTTCACCCACACCTTGTGTGTTATTGTGTCTGTTGAGACCGTGTGGTGCTGCTCTTTTCTTATAAAAACAAGAAACGTGATTCCTCGTGTCAGTGTTGTTTTGTTACTTTCGTTTTTGCTTCTCCATTACCCTCGCACCTCACATAAGGTAGTTCGATAATAGAGGACAGTGACAGATAATAGGGGGCGTATTTTCCACGTCGCTAACCAACTAGCTGAAAATATTAATATTTCCACTGACATTTCAGAAATTCTAACTAATGACATGCTAGTTAACGTTTGTATGTCACTATTAATCACTATTAATCACTAATCACTAAACATTGACAAATGATTACTCAGTACAAGGACATATATTTCCAAACTGCGGTTGGTTATGTCGACAATAGGGGGTTCAACGCTAACATTAAGGCTAGCTGGCCAGAAGGCTAATATTACGGCCAGTAATACATGCGCTTATGAGTACGGACTAAATAAACTAATGTAGTGACTTATTTGTGCGTGAAGAAAGTAATTTTCACCACAAACGCTGCCATGTCTAGTGATGTCAAACCTAGAGTTACTTCTCGCACTGGATACTGGACAGAGGAAGAAAAAAAGGCCATCATCCCAGAGTCGCCACTTCACTGTTGATGTTGAGACTGGTGTTTTGCTGGTACTAATTGCTTTTTAATTTATTAGTTTTATTTTAAACAACAACTTCTGATCTTTTAGTGATCTTTGTAGATCATTCTAGTGAATGATTATGTTTGCGCTCTGTATGGACGCTATGGGACACCGTACGTGAGGAAGTGCACATGCGCAGTAGGTTTTTCAGGTTCGGGTGCACACCCCCCCCAAGTTGTAATGTGTTGCCTGTTACCCTGACTGAGTAAGTTCAATATGGTTTCTGGATGTTTATGAGATAAACATAACCGGCTTGGATTCAAAGTAAGGACTCCTCACATATTTTAACATGGTGTCAGAAGAGGGATAAATTCATCGTCTGTGAGTTCCATGTTATTTTCATTTTGTCTTGAGCGGAGCGGATAACTAAGCTAACGTCACGTCTAAAAGAAATAATGGCGGATGGATTTCGCAGACCAGACCCCCTCGGTTTTGACGGGAACATCGCAGAGAATTGGCAGATGTTTGAACATGAGTATGATATCTTCATAGCAGTGGCGCACTCGCATTGAACCCTACATCAGTGACTTGAGGATCAAAGCTAAAAGTTGTCACTTTGGAGACCTGACAGATGAACTGATTTGTGACAGGACAGTGTGTGGCATCCGAAATGACAATATAAGAAAGGCTTTGCTACGTGACAGTGAATTAACCCTAACTAAAGCCATTACAATCTGCGGCATATATGAAATGACTGAGGAGAGTAATAAGGCTCTAGCCCAGCCCCAAACTGCCACCACTGTTGACGCAATTCAGCCAAACTCTGGTGGGTGGCACCACAGGCCAAGACACAAGCCTCAAGTAGGCCAACTTGAGGCAAAATCCATTACAAACTGCAGAAACTGTGGAGGCAGTCATGTCGCATGAATAAACAAATGTCCTGCCTTCGGACAGCAATGCCACAACTGTAAAAGATTCAATCATTACAAAAAATGCTGCAAGTCCATGTTACACAGCCAAGGCTATGAAAACAAAGGCTACATAAAGAGAGGGGACTGCAGAAAATCGGTTCACCAGTTAGAGCTAAAAGAACCCGATAACAGTGGCAGTGATGACACTTTCTATGTGGATGGTGTCGAAGTGGACAATATCAATCCCCAAACAGAGGATCCCCAGACACTGCATGTACATGACCGGCCAATCGAGATGAAGGTTGATACAGGTGCAAAGTGCAATGTAATGTCATATGACACTTTCCAACAGCTGGCTAATGGAAAGCGACCAGTGGAACACAGCAAAAATACCACCCTAGAGGCTTATGGAGGCAGCAAAATAGAGACTATAGGCATAGTCACACTGCCTTGTTGTTTAGATGGACAGCAACACACACTTCGCTTTTTCCTAATGGGCCGAGACGTAGTACCACTACTGGGATTTTGTGCGTGTGTGCGCTTAGGAATTGTCACAATGAGCCCACACGTTCATCAGGTCAGCACCGAGAGCAATGCTGATTTCACCAAACAGATCCATGTACAATACAAAGACGTGTTTAGTGACGAGCTTGGAGAACTCCCTATCACATACTCCATGACACTGAATCTGGCTGTACAACCAGTAGTCCGTCCAGCACACCGCATCCCGGTGGCAATGCAAGCACGAGTCAAAGCTGAGCTCAACAGCATGCAGAAAAATGGCGTCATAACCATAGTTTCTGAACCTACAGACTGGGTTTCATCCATGGTTGCAGCACACAAAAAGGACAAACATGAAATCAGGCTGTGCATCAATCCAAAGGACCTCAACACAGCCCTGAAGAGACCTCACTATCCAATGTGCAGCGTCGAGGATGTTGCTACCCAGATGTCAGGTGCTACAGTATTCTCTGTGCTAGATGCAAAGAGAGCTCGACCACAAGTCATCAATGCTGACCACATTCAGCATGCCTTTCGGGCGCTACAGATTCCTCCGCATGCAATTCGGCATAAGCTCAGCAAGCGAGGTATTCCAGCGCTCTATGGAACAGCTATTTGCAGGGTATCCGTGTGCTATCATAGTTGATGACATCATCATAGGAGGCTGTGATGCTGCAGAACACGATGCCAACCTAAAAAAAGTGCTTGACCGGGCACGAGAGATAAACCTGAGGCTAAACCCTCTCAAGTCGAAGTTCCGCCTGGACCAGGTCTGTTATGTGGGGCACATATTCACAAAGGAGGGCCTCAAGGCCGACCCCGCCAAAACAGTGGCGATCACAAACATGCCAGTCCCTCAGGATGTCCCAGCCATGCAGCGATTCCTTGGCATGGTAAACTACCTCGGGAAGTTTATCCCAAACCTCAGCGATATTGCAGCACCTCTGAGACAACTCGCACACAAGGACGCTGCGTGGTGTTGATTTCCACAGCATCAGCAGGCGTTCAACCGTCTCAAGTCATGCTTATCCAGCTCACCAATTCTATCCTACTACGACGTACGAAAACCAGTCACACTGACCTGTGATGCGTCGTTTTACGGACTTGGTGCTGCATGTCTACAAGATGGGACACTAGTTGCATACGCGTCTCGCACGCTCACAGACACAGAAACCCGATATGCTCAAATCGAAAAGGAGCTGTTGGCAGTGGTGTTTGCGTGCATCAGATTCAAGGATTACATGTATCGGAAGCCTACGGTCGTTGAAACTGACCACCAACCCCTCGTCACAATCCTGAAGAAGCCCATCCACACTGCTCCTGCCCGACTGCAAAGGATGTTACTACAGTTACAAGCCTATGACATCACACTGGTCTACAAGAAGGGTAAGCACATGTACCTAGCCGATACCCTATCACGAGCTCCAAACAAAACTATGTCACAAAGTCCAGCTGCAGACGACACGTTTGAGGTGATGTCTGTTAGCTTCATCTCAACTAACAGACTAGAGGAGCTCCGGACTCACACAGCACAGGATCAGGTGCTACAGACTCTCAGCACAGTCATCCACCGCGGATGGCCTGGCAAAGAACGCAGCGTCCACCCTTCCATTCGTCCGTTCTTCCTTTACAGAGACGAGTTGGTAGTGGAGGATGGGATAGTTATCAAGGGCCACAGAGCAGGAATTCCCCACTCTCTACACCGGGAATACATCAACATCATCCACAGAGGTCACCCAGGCTTAGAGTCAACCAGGCGCAGAGCCAGGAGTACAGTTTTTTGGCCGACGATGAACACCGACATTGCAGAGGAGCTACTGTCGTGCTCCGTCTGCAATAGCACCAGACCACATCAGCAGAAGGAGTCTCTACAGCCACATCCAGTTCCAGTCTTGCCATGGTCCACAGTGGCTACTGATATGTTTGAGTGTCACAGACAACAATACCAGGTGCTGGTACACTCGTACTCAGTATGGTATGAAATTGACCTGCTCCGTGACACAACTTTTGTGGCTGTGGTCACAAAGTTGAAAAGACACTTCTCTGTTCACGGTATGCCTCATACCCTCATCACAGACAATGCGAGGCAATACACAAGCCAACGCTTTAAAGATTTCGCCAAGCAGTGGGACTTTATCCATGTTACCAGCAGCCCGGAGTATCCACAGTCGAACGGATTGGCAGAAAGGACAGTCCGCTGTGCCAAACAACTGATGGAGAAATCTCACAGAGATGGGACCGACGTCTTCCTCAATCTGTTGAACATCAGAAATATTCCCCATGACCAAGCATTGGGCTCACCTGCAGAACGTCTGATGTCACGACAGACACGCTCAGCTCTTCATGTCAGCACCAGACTGCTAGCCAGCCCCGAAGGACACAGAGCAGGTCGCTGCCCAAATCCAGAATAAAAGACTTGCCCAAAAGCTGCCCACAAAGACTTGTCAAGCCGCCCACTACAGCCGCTCAGGGAGGGACAAGTCGTCAGGATGCAGACCATCAAGGGACACGACCGTCTGGGCACTGTGAAGGGACGGTGCAAGGAACCACGCTCCTACATCATTGAGTCCGATGGAGGGACCTACAGGAGAAATTGCCGTCACATCCTTCCCGTCGCTGAGCCACCACCATGACAGGTCGACCCTGCAGACCTCAATCGTCAATATGCAGATCCAGCTACACCAGACAGTCTCGCTCCCACGCCACAGACACCTCGACCGACTCCGGTAACACCTCAGCGATCCACCAGTGAGCAGCAGAGGCCTACAGATGGGAGGTTGTCGTGGAAATCACTAAATGGGAATGACACAGAGATTGTAGATGCTTTTCACAAGTAAAGCTTTACTTCAATTGAAACCTGGAGCAGTTAACAACACTCAGCAGAGTCAGGTCAAGTGCTCCCCATTGAAGGTTGAGCTCAGGCCTATATACATTCAGTACAGCCCACTGTGTCCCCCTCCCATGCATGTTGTTGCGAACCTTGGCAACAACATAAGATGTCTACAGCTCTTGAGAAGTTAGCCAAAGCTATACCTATCTGCTGTAGACACTTCTTGTACAAATGAGCAGAGCCGAAACATTCAATGGCCTTACTAAATTATTTGATTATATTTAGAATAAAGAATATGATTTCATTGTACTGTGGAATAACAAAATCTCTACCACATTCCCTCCTTTTGAAACTAAGTCTCAACAAAAATACATTTTGAACAGTACAACCAATGAGAAATAAAAGCAGTAGAAAGTACATCATACATGACAGTATTTATTAATTAATGAATCAATTTCTTTGATTTTCTCTAGGAGAACAGTAAGTTGAGTTTGGTATGCACCCTTAGCAGACCAGAAAAGGTCCTAATTGAATCCCCCCTGGATGTCTGCCCAGCGTAGTTTTATCCTGGAACGTGATGTGTGCGATCTCTGCTCCCGACGGCTTGTACAGGCGCACCAACTTAATCATGTGAATCCTGAACTAGTTATCCCACTTTATTTTATCATTCCTTTCTCACTCTTTTCAAACTCTTCTAACTTCCTTCTAAATTATTTTTACGTAGCCTCGCTAAATGTTCCTTTTAATGGAAAATCAGATACTTTGTGCCACAATTTTACTTGCCCTGAGACATCCGTGCTCCACTTATATTAGCGTAGCCAGTTCAGCCAGGAAACCCATGTGGTAAATGGTCAGCAACGCATCAGCTGATGCAGGATCACTTATCACATGTCAGATTGCAACCTGTCTATATAACCATCAGGTTACTCACTCAGTCAATTGTTGAGCTTGTACTAGCATGCAGGTGCATGTTCCCGGAGTCATTTTCGCTGTCGTCCGTGAATTGCACGGGCTGGCGTGCTTTTCTGTTGGGTATGGGGGTTTTCGTCTTCCTCCTGGAGTTGGGTCAAATTACAACGTTGGGGAATGGTCTGTTGCTTCAGCCTTCGCCCCGGTGCCTTGGGGCCTGCGTCGTTCCCGATCCTAGAGGTTGTGCGGTTGTTGTTTTGCTGGCCGTCGTTCCCGAGGTGTCTCGAGTGCATTTATTCCTCAGATGCGGATCGTATGATCTGGTTCGGTATTGTGTCTGCTGGGATATGGTATTTCGTCTCAATGGGTACGTATCTAATTTGGATGTGGTCCGTTATGGGCTGCTCGTTTCTGGGTGGTGTGTTCTGTGTCGAATTGCGGTGTTGTCATCCGTCCTTAATTGTTTCATTCTACTATGCTTCCGGGTGTACTGCTGGCTGTCAAGTAGTGTGGTGGCTTCGGTACGGGTGTTACGGTATTTATAGAGGCACAAATGCTACAGATAATGCATGGAGGACGATTTCATCCGATATTCGGTTACCAGCACAGTAACGTTAACTGCGGCCATTCAAAGTTCTGAACGTTTTGTTATGTTAGCACCTGCACGTTTGTCAGCTTGCATGTATGTACGCACTCAAGGATTACTTGCTAGCTACATACAAACTCTGTTCTAGCTACAGTAGCTGTATAGGTAGTTTGAATGTGTGAAGAGCAGTGTATTTGGCAGTTTTTTGTTCATTACATTTATAATTATGTAGGCCTTGCTATTTACAAATAATATTTAATATATATACCAATATATTCACTAATTCCGTTCTGACAATGCTTTATGAGGAGATTATATGCATAACTTATTATAAATTGGTAGAATTCCTTCACATGCCACACCTCAAATGCGATGCATCTGCAAAGAGTACTCCTAGCACTGTATGTCTGCATCATAACACACTGTTCATTGGGAATTACTGAACTTCCATTATGCATTCATAGCGTGAAAATATAGCTAAATTTTGGTGGGGGTGGCAGACAGTGATGGGAGTACTCTGGCTAGATTGGTGACTGATCATATATTTAACACGTAGGCGATAGCATCATTCAGGAAGGGAACATTTGATTGATACTGTCACAGGATACGTTTAGGATGAGATGGTGTACCCATCCGTGTAATCACGTGATGCGTTTAGAAGCTACAATATGGGGATATTATTAGAATGTCAGGTATTGTCGTCTTTATTTCACGGGACTCGTGTCACAGGGGGCTGCAATGGTGCATAGTATTCACATGATGTCTTATGTCTAGACCATATTGTAGGACTGTGTTTTATTGACGACGTGCTACCTACTGCAGTTGCTTCGGTCGGTGCCTTCAGTTCTGTGAACGGATTCTGGCTGTGGTAGGCTACACCAAGGCCGAAGCATTTTGACATTTTCCAAGCATAACCTGCCCGTTTCGCATCTGCGACCTTGGCCCCTAGAGGGCCAGCCGATTTCACTCGTTGTGACGGTCTTTCTTGAATGAATGGCGTCCTGTGCAGTGTAACGGAGTGCAAGAGTTAATGTCTAATGTGCAGGATGCAGCTGTATTTGTCATGTTTGTGTCGTCGCACGGCTGGTCTGTCTGTGTTCTATGTGTGTATGCATTCATGTGTGTGCATGTACGTTTGTGTGTGTACACGTGTGCAAGTTGCAGCACCGTATCTGTTCATGTTTAAGTGTTGACTGTGTTTCTTGCGGTTGTGCTGCATTAGGTGTGCTACATTGCAACATCTGGATTTGGTCGTTGAGTGCTCCTGGACTGTCTGTGTCTTTGTGGCAGGCGTGCTGTTTGTTGCCTGGTTGGCGTCTTCGGGTGGGTTTGATCTGTAGCGCTTCTACAATGCGGTGGTCATTTGCTGTGCCATTTTTCTCTACAGATGCTTCCCATGTGGGGGCTTCTGCTCGCTGTAGACTGTTTCCTTGCAGTGAGTGGCATTGTGTTTTCCTGTGGAACTCTGGTGTTCTTGTCATGACCACTGAGTTGTTATCCTTTCAAATGTGTTTGGTACCTCAGCTCTCTCGGAACAGCTGGGGCTGTGCTCATGCTGTGTTGTTTCTGGGATCTTTGATTGTGCAATTCGATCTTGTCATCTTACCGTTATGGAGCATGCAGTACTCTCGATCATGTCACCCTAGCAATGGCATACGGCAAGTGGTGTCATGCTAGCAGGGTGGAGCTTCCAAGTTTGTGTATTGTGCGGCATGGTATGCAGGTCTGGTGCAGGGGTTGCATCATGCCAGATTGATCAGAAATATCTTACTATTATCGGGTTGACTGTGTCTGTGTTGTTGTCCGCATGTTACTTCTGTATTGCTGTCTATCCTTGCTTTGCATGTCATTCTCTTTTCTGCAATTCCTGTGTCTTTGCACTCTTACTGGTTGATGCATTTGTTCTTTTGATTCCTTGTCTCTCCCTACAATGGTGGCGCCTGCTGGTGGCCGGGATCCACTGTTCTAATTCGGTGCCGGTGAGCTCATGACACTTTCCGACGTTGCTGTGATGGGAGTTTCGATCTGGAACCGGGGTGTGGACTCTCGGTCATGTTACTCCGGAAGTGACTTACTGCAAGTGGTTGTCTTGCTATCAGAGTGGAGCGTCCAGGTTTGTGTTATCGTGCGGTATGGTATGCAAGTTCCACGCAGGGATTGCATTATGCTGGCCTGATTCATCTTCCTATCCAGGTTGGGTTCGTGTCGGTGTTGTCGGCTGCACTGACGTTATTGCAATCGGGGTCTATCCTTGCTCTGCATGTCGTTCTCTTCTGCATTTCACATTTAGTCCTTTCCCTATTACTGGTTGATGCTTTTGTTCTTTTGATTCCATGGCTGTCCCTGCGATGATGGCATTGGCGGGTGGCCGGAATCCGCGGTCCTACTTCGTTGCTGGCCAGCCAATGACACGTTCTGATTGTCATCCCCGATCTTTCCGCTCCGCTGATGTCAGGAGTTGTCGTGTTCATACTCCATGTTCGGCTCATGTTGCCGCTGGTTGCTTCCCGATTCCTGCGTTGCTTTGACCCACCTGGTCATCCTATTCTTTATCTGCTGGCGGTGCGGTCGATCTGGATTCCTGCTAAAGACTCTGGCCATGCCTGTCTGCATGTCTTGACCTGCTGGTCATCGTCCATGCTACCTTTTGCTGTGGCCGAAAGCGTGTTCTCTCTACTCATCACTTGGCACGGCTTGAGGAGGTCTAGCCGCCCCTTGGAGTCCGGGTCCTCTCTAGGTTTCTTCCTAGGTTGAACTCCTAGGGAGTTTCCTAGCCAGTGTGCAGACATGAGTCTGTTGTGCTTGCTCTTTGGGGTTTTGGGCTGGATGTATGTAAATGTTTGTGCCACTGCTGATTTCAGGGCCCTGTGGCTCAATTGCTTCGTTATCTCTCGTGCTGGGACCACTGTGTCGGATGTGCTGTTGTGTTGTGTCGTGTCCCTTGTGGTGTGTGTCATTCTATGACTACATTGGGTAGCGGGGGGTGTGGATTGTTGCGGGTTGTGTTGCTTGTGGTGACAGGTTGTATGCAAGCACTTGGGCTTGTCAGGTGTTGGGGGACTGACTTCAGTCGGGGTCATCAAGTAGGGTATTCCACCAAGATGGCTGGTGCATCTTGCTCCGGCTCTCACCTGGTGGCATCAGGTGGGTGTGATGTTTCTGAGGGCAATGTATGGGTGCCACACCGCCGAGTAGGTTTATTTGCACATGACAAGATGGCTGGTCCATTTTGCTCCTGCAAGGCACCTTGCGGTGTTTTCATGTGGGAATAAATACTCGGTCTGGGACGGTACTGCGTACCTTGCTCATTGCCATGGGAAATGCATAAATAATAACAAGGTATGTTCTTGTGGTAGTATCGTATACACGATCATGTGATGGCAATGAGTTACCCTAAAGGAGCCGAACCTAACGCCAAGACTTGCATGTACAGGGCTGTACATAAGTTCATAAGTGGTTAAACTCATACATGGTGTTTTCTGTCTGAACCACCATTATCCTTACTGGTCCAATCAGTGGATCTGGCAGGCAGGCGTTGTTCTTACTGCTGCCAGTCCCCATGGTATATACGATCCCCCATCACTTTTACTCAAAACAGATGATAACACACAAAAGAAAGATTTTAGTTCATGTGGGAGACATCTCCATATTTGCACTTATCACCAAACCATACAGTTGTTACTCTTCTCTCTTTCTTTTCATTTATTTTTAATTGTAAAATATTTTTTGTTTATTTTAGTTTTTTAAATATTTTTAGTTTTGTTTTCATTATATTTCATGTATAAATTTATGTCATGTCATAGCAAATCTCTTGTCTATACCTACATTTTACATTCATCCTCAACGAATTACAGTTTCCCAAAACTGTTTACTGCACAGCCTGTTCCACAAAGGGCCCCAAGGGCCCGAACAGGTTTTATTAAAAGGTCTTGAGAACCTTTTCCCCAATGGAGTTATTGTAAGAAGAAAATCAGTCTCATCCTTTAGGTTTTTATAGTCAGGATGGCGTATCCGTCCACTGATGCTCCCTGCCAGGTCCGAGGCGGGTCCCTTCTGCTCTGGCCTAGACGGAGTGTGAGCTCCCTGAACGAACCACACTGTTGTGGTCCCTGCGCACAGTTAACCTTGGAGACCCCGGGAACGATCAGTGAACGGAGTTAGCCATCCTCGTCGCCAAATTGTTGTGGAAATCACCTAACGGGAAAGGCACAGAGACCGTCAATTCTTTTACAGTTGTTGTTCATGTAGGATCAAACGAGATCATAAAAGGCAGCTCAGAGTTGAAGCATGACTTTATGGAACTGATTCATTTGCTGCTAGCCACAAAAAAACGACAAATTACTACTGGTCCTATACCTTCACTAGGTCATAAGATGGAACGTTTCAGTAGACTTCTAGCATTTCAGAACTGGTTACATAATTACTGCAAAAGTTTCAGTGGAAACATTTATAGACTATTGTGATACTTTCTAGAAGCAAAGTTCATTTTATAAGACAGATGGTATTCCACCCAAATCATCTGGGTGTCTGGATTTTGTCTCATCACTACAAGGCAGCTTTAGGGAAATGCTTGGCCAAACCAAGCTCAGGTAATGTAGCCTCTGACATTAACTTGCAGTCCGATAGTTTTACTCCTGCCTTCGATGAGGAGAACCCTATTTTGTATAAATAATTATGTCAGCTCAACCTATGCTATAAGTACTGTAATATAATAACTATCATAATACTACATGCTTGCATAAAGAAAAAGGTATTGTAAGAAGTAATCTTGTCCCCATACAACTGAGTCACACAAGTAGCTTAAAAATATAACCGCAAGGGGTTTTTACATCTAAATGTCCAGAGTTTATAATGTATCTATTAAGGTTTTGGTATTTCAACCTAATCCTGACATATTTTTTTATCTGAAACTTGGTTATCTAGCTATACAAATGATGCTGACATTACACTTAATGGTAATAATTTATTTAGAGCACATAATATCAGCGACCATTGCCCGATTGACTGCATTAGAGATATCTGAATTCCAAACGCCAAACCACATTTTATCACCAAAAACTGCAGTGTGCAGTTTGGGGCCGGGCTCAATGTGGACAGAGTCAAACATGTTTAACCCGACCTCTTCCCGTCTCCTTCAAGGTCACTCAAGCTGAGGGTCACGAAGGTATCAACGTCAATGAAAGCGAATCTTAATCTAACCTATCCTACACAGATACAAATATAAACTCCGTTGCTTAAGCTTTCATGAAGTTTAATCAACAATTTAATGAAGAAACTGATAAAACCAAATGGTGCAAAATAAAGGTAACTTACAGAAATAAGGAGAACCAAGAACATGCAAGAGAGGGAGTGCGGTGATGTAGTAACCACAACTAATAAATCATTTTGGAAAACATGCACTTGCTATCAGAAAGGAATGAAATGGGCAGCTACATTGTAGCTAAGGATAAAAATGTTTAGTTCATTTTAGTTGTATTTGTCTACTTAAATTTTAATTGGGTATATTTGTTTCATGACCGAAAGTACTAGTCTGACTTTTACAATAAATTTCCGTTTTCATATGATCATTTATCTTATAGGCCTATAGAATACATACATATATATACATTAAATGTGGTAGTTGTTGTATTGTCTGTTAATTAGCTATAATATTATTGAAAAACTACAATATAATAGAATGTTTCCACTTGTTACACGCGGTACTTTTAAGATAAGCATCTGGTCCCAGCTGCTGTCTTGGATCATAGATTTAAAACTGAGTGGGTAATAAGGGATGATCAGGTGCGTAACCAGTTTAGAGACAAACACGACGGCTCGTACTTTACACAGCTGCAACGGTCCTCGCTTGACACAGAAGGAGCGGTGGTTGCAGAGGTAGAGAAGTACAGAAATGATATGAAATGCATCATGCACCATAACATCATCCTGAAGCCACAAACTCTGGACAAACTCTTCTTTCTAAAAGTGTTTACCAGGTTACTATAGACACGCATTTAGCAAAACGTTTTTATTTGAAGGTATTTGTACTTGTATAGCCAATATACGCAATGTAGGCCTATATGCTAGTTAAATGCTAAGCGCTTAATGTTTGAAAGCATGCGATTTGCAATATCTTGACATGTAGCCCATTGATAGAATATGTTTTTTGTTCCTTTTTTTGGGCTGCATGCTGAAACGGCTTTTCTTGTTTCAATTTAGTTGAATTCAAAGCAAGTAAATTTACTATTTTATTTATAGTTGTTTATAAATGCTGAGCATCTGATTTTCTTACTAATTCGTTGTTGTATAAAAATAATAATAAACAAATAATATAGTGGTACATGTTTGGGTGTCAATCTCCTTGGCAGAAGTCACTGAGGCAGTCAAACAACTCCACAGTGGCAAAGCTCCGGGGATTGACGAGATCCGTCCAGAAATGTTGAAAGCTTTGGGTGTGGAGGGGATGTCTTGGATGACACGCCTCACATTGCGTGGGAGTCGGGGACAGTGCCAAAGGAGTGGCGGACCGGGGTGGTGGTTCCCCTGTTCAAAAAGGGGGACCAGAGGGTGTGTGCCAATTACAGGGGTATCACACTCCTCAGCCTCCCTGGGAAAGTCTACTCAAAGATACTGGAAAGGAGGGTTCGGCAGATAGTCAAACCTCAGATTGAAGAGGAACAAGGCAGATTCCGTCCTGGTTGCGGAACAACCGACCAGCTCTTTGCTCTTGCAAGGATCCTGGAGGGGGCCTGGGAATATGCCCATCCAGTCTACATGTGTTTTGTGGATCTGGAGAAAGCGTATGACCGGGTCCCCCGGGAGATACTGTGGGAGGTGCTGCGGGAGTATGGGGTGAGGAGGTCCCTACTGAGGGCTATCCAATCCCTGTACTTTCAAAGTGAGAGCTGTGTTCGGGTTCTCGGTAGTAAGTTGGACTTGTTCCATGTGGGGGTTGGCCTCCGCCAGGGCTGCGCTTTGTCACCAATCCTGTTTGTAACTTTCATGGACAGGATATCGAAGCGTAGTCGGGGTGGGGAGGGGTTGCAGTTCGGTGGGCTGGGGATCTCATCGCTGCTTTTTGCAGATGATGTGGTCCTGATGGCATCATTGGTCTGTGACCTTCAGCACTCACTGGACCGGTTTGCAGCCAAGTGTGAAGCGGTTGGGATGAGGATTAGCACCTCAAAATCTGATGCCATGGTTCTCAGCAGGAAACCGATGGAGTGCCTCCTCCGGGTAGGGAATGAGGCGTTACCCCAAGTAAAGGAGTTCAAGTATCTCGGGGTCTTGTTCGCGAGTGAGGGGACAATGGAGCGGGAGCTTGGCCGGAGTATCAAAGCAGCGGGGGCAGTATTGCATTCGCTTTACCGCACCGTTGTGACGAAAAGAGAGCTGAGCCAGAAGGCAAAGCTCTCGATATACCGGTCAATTTTCATTCCTACTCTCACCTATGGCCATGAAGGCTGGGTCATGACCGAAAGAACTAGATCGCGAGTACAAGCGGCTGAAATGGGTTTTCTCAGAAGGGTGGCTGGCATCTCCCTTAGAGATAGGGTGAGAAGCTCAGTCATCCGTGAGGAACTCGGAGTAGAGCCGCTGCTCCTTTGCATCGAAAGGGGCCAGTTGAGGTGGTTCGGGCATCTAGTAAGGATGCCCCCAGGACGTCTCCCTAGGGAGGTGTTCCAGGCACGTCCAGCTGGGAGGAGACCTCGGGGTAGGCCCAGGACTAGGTGGAGAGATTATATTTCGACACTGGCCTGGGAACGCCTCGGGATCCCCCAGTCAGAGCTGGCAAATGTGGCTCAGGAAAGGGAAGTTTGGGGTCCCCTGCTGGAGCTGCTGCCCCCGCGACTCGATATCGGATAAGCGGATGAAGATGATGATGATGATGTTTGGGTGTATACATTTTGACTAAAAGACTGATAGACAGATCTGTAGACTATTTGAAATAATGATTACTTTGTATCCTCATCATTTTATGCTGTTAAAAAAACAAGCTAGATTTAATTAAAATACTGTATGGCTTGGTTATATACAGGTGTACTCAAAAGTTTGCATACCCTGGCAGAAATTGTGAAATTTTAGCATTGATTTTGAAAATATGACTGATCATGCAAAAAAAACTATTTTATAGTGATCATATGAAAACATTTATTATCACATAGTTGTTTGGCTTCTTTTTAAATCATAATGATAACAGAAATCAACCAAATGGCCCTGATCAAAAGTTTACATACCCTTGAATATTTGGCCTTGTTACAGACACACAAGGTGACACACGCAGGTGAAAATGGCAATTAAAGGTGGATTTCCCACACCTGTGGCTTTTTAAATTGCAATTAGTGTCTGTGTATAAATAGTCAATGAGTTTGTTTGCTCTCACATGGATGCATTGAGCAGGCTAGATACTGAGCCATGGAGAGCAGAAAAGAACTGTCAAAAGACCTGTGTAACAAGGTAATGGAACTTGATGGAAAATTATATAAAAAGATATCCAAAGCCTTGCAAATACCAGTCAGTACTGTTCAATCACTTCTTAAAAAGTGGAAAATTCATGGATCTCTTGATACCAAGCCAAGGTCAGGTAGACCAAGAAAGATTTCAGCCAGAAGTGCCAGATGAACTGTTCAGGATACAAAGAAAAACTCACAGGTATACATAAATACAGGCTGCTCTTGATAAAGACTGTGTGGCTGTTTCAAGGACCACAATATGAGGAAACTTGAACAAAAATGAACTGCATGGTCGAGTTGCCAGAAAGAAGCCTTTACTGCGCCAATGCCACAAAAAAGCCAGGATACAATATGCCCGACAACACCTTGACATGCCTCACAGCTTCTGGCACACTGTAATTTGGAGTGACGAGACCAAAATAGAGTTTTACAACCATAAGCTCTATGTTGGAGAGGGGTCAACAAGGCCTATAGTGAACAGAATACCATCCCCACTGTGAAGCATGGTGGTGGCCCACTGATGTTTTGGGGGGGTGTGAGCTCTGAAGGCACGGGGAATCTTGTGAAAATTGATGGCAAGATGAATGCAGCATGTTATCAGAAAATACTGGCAAACAATTTGCATTCTTCTGCAGAAAAGCTGTGCATGGGACTCTCTTTGACTTTCCAGCATGACAGTGACTAAGCACAAGGCCAAGTTGACCCTCCAGTGGTCACAGCAGAAAAAGGTGAAGGTTCTGGAGTGGCCATCAGCCTCCTGACCTTAATATCATTAAGCCACTCTGGGGAGTGTTATAGAAATTTGTTGAACTGATGTATTAGTGAATTTTAAAGAATTACCGTTTTAATAGTGAGCTGGTTGTACAGTACAGGGTCTGTGTTTCGACAGGATGGGGAATGCCAGGTGTGAAGAGAGGTCTTTGTTCAATTGTTGTGTCACACATTCTTGCAATTCAATGTGCTTTACAAAGAAAAATAAAAAAAAAAAAATATAAAAATACAATAACATAAAAACAAATACTCAAATGAAAACATCAAAACAAATGAAAACATCATAATAATAAAAATACAATAAGAAAACATATAAAGATTAAAAATGGGATAAAAATGGGTTAAAAATGGAATAAACACAGGAAGCTATAAGGCTAAACAGTGTGGTTAAGTTTAAGTGCTCAGTCGCAGGCACGTGAAAAGAGTAGTGTTTTTAACCTGGATTTAAATGGATATGTTTGGGGCACGTCTAAGATCTTCTGGTAGTTTATTCCAGTTGTGTACAGCATAAGTGCTAAACGCAACTTCTCCATGTTCAGTATGGGCTCTGGGCTCTACTAGCTGACCTGTGTTCATGGATCTAAGAGCCCTGCTCGGTTTATATTCTTCAAACATATCAGAAATGTATTCGGGTCCTAAACCAGTCAGAGATTTATAAACTGAAAGCACCACTTTGAAATCTATTCTGTAACTGACTGGAAGCCAATGCAAAGATTTAAGAACCAGTGTGATGTGCTCTCTTCTCTTGGTCCTGGTTAACATTCTAGCAGCCACATTCTGAATAAGCTGCAGCTGTTTTACAGTCTTTTTCGGGAGTCCAGTTAAGAGTCCATTACAGTAGTCAACCCTATTAGAGATAGAAGCATGGATGAGCTTTTCTTTTTCTTTTTGGGACAAGCCTTTGATTCTGGCTATATTTTTTAGATGATAGAATGCTGTTTTGGTGACATGATATGACTTTGATATGACTGTTAAATGTGAGGTCTGAGTCTATCAGAACACCAAGATTACGCACTTGATCCCTGGTTTTAAGGGCCCGAGAATCCAGCTCTTTACTAATACTTGTTCTTTTATTTTTGTTGCCAAAAACAATAATCTCAGTTTTATCTTGGTTTAATTGTAAACAATTTTGGTTCATCCAGGTATTTGTGCTCTATACAGTGACACAGAGAGTCTGAGCTGTTGTCATACAGTTCGAGAGCCATATATATTTGAGTATCGTCAGCGTAGCTGTGGTAGTTAATGTTGTTCTGTAGAATTTGGCCCAGAGGCAGCATATAGATATTGAACAGAAGCGGTCCGAGAACTGATCCCTGCGGAACTTGGCATGTCATAGCCACCCTATCAGATTCATGATTACCAATGGTGACAAAGTAACTCGCCATCTAGATAAGATCTGAACCAATGAAGGACTGTCCCGGAGAGTCCTACCCAATTTTCCAGCCTATCTATGTGTTCTATGATCTACTGTGTCAAATGCTGCACTGAGATCTAATAGAACCAGAACTGTTATTTTATCAGAATCAGTATTCAGCCGTATCTCATTTAAAACTTTAATCAGGGCCGTTTCAGTACTGTGGTGAGGTCGGAAACCTGACTGAAATTTGTCTAAGAGACCGCTTGGGGTCACAAAATTGCTGAGTTGATTGAAGACAACCTTCTCAATGATCTTGGCTATAAAAGGGAGATTTGATACAGGTCTATAGTTGTTCATTATAGATGCATCCAGTGTTCTCTTTTTTAATAGGGGCTTAATGGCAGCTGTTTTTAGAGATGTTGGGAAAATGCCTGATTGCAGAGAGCTATTAACTATTTGCTGTAGG
>JACXGI010006235.1:0-42845 GCA_016801175.1 Esox masquinongy | reverse complement strand
GGCCCTGTGAGAACGAGGGTACGTTTGACCGGGGCCCTGTGAGAACGAGGGTACGTTTGACCGGGGCCCTGTGAGAACGAGGGTACGTTTGACCGGGGCCCTGTGAGAACGAGGGTACGTTTGACCGGGGCCCTGTGAGAACGAGGGTACGTTTGACCGGGGCCCTGTGAGAACGAGGGTACGTTTGACCGGGGCCCTGTGAGAACGAGGGTACGTTTGCGATGCAAACAAGCACCACAGCCTTACCCTACTGTCACTAAACAATAAATAGTGTTTGAGGACCCTTGGATGAAGAAAAAAACACCCATTTTATTCATGAATGGGTGCTGCTTTCCTGGCAAGAAAATGTGACAGAACCAGAAGGACATGGGACTAAATTAAATCTGGGAGAAAGTGATGTAATCCAGTGCTCGGGGTCAGGAGGAGATGTTATTATCTGGATTTGGGGTTCATTATTCCCGTGCGGAGCGGGCTGATGACAGGGTTTCCACCTTGTCCCAGCTGCCTGAACCTGCCAGCTGATTTAGGAGGGCTCCCTGCCCTGGTATGTAAACCATTTGCAGCAGGAATGTATAAGCAAGCCATAAAAATAGGATTTGGGCCAAGACATGGAAGACAGATCACGTCATAAAACAATGCGCCCCATCTCCATCGTGGCCAGCCAACTACGATTCTCACAGGCAAAGGGGAGCCCACGGGTTCAAAGTTCAACCAGTGACATACCATAGATTTGAAAAGGGGGGAGGCGTGTTGGATAAGCTTGTGCTGCCCACAAATAAACAACATACAATGCTTATAAGGTGCGCTTAAAAAGTGCGGATGATGAAAAAACAGGTCAGACAAGCTTGAAAGCCCAGGGCCTTGAGCTTAGCCTGCTCGGCAGTCCGCGCACTAAATTCAACCAATCAAAAACGTGACTCTGTGCGCCTGTTATGAGCTTGAACTGAAACGAGGCAGCGTCTAACAGGACCGCATGAAGAAGTGCTTGATGGGTTTCATGACGGGAGTTCACAGGAGATCCCTGAACTATGACCCCACCAACAAGCCATCTGTTGCTTCACCCTGACTGGCTCTCCATTTCCAGTGGATTATTACAGACCTGAAAAATGCATAGATACAGTTGATTGCACAGTTGATTGATAGTCAGTGTTCATCGGCAGTTGCCACGTTAAATGGGATGCGAGTCAACATTAAAGCAATAAAGAACAATGAGGCAAATTAAAGATAGGAGTTAATTTCTTTCGAAAATCCAGTTACGTTTGTCGCACGCTTCATTAACAAGACGTGTAGATCAACAGGGAGATGTATTCACTTATATAACCGTTATTTAACCAGCTAGCTCAAATCCAATTAGACTATAAACAGCACAACACATCCCTGTACTGTAGGTTCATAGGATTCAGCAGGTGCACCGACCGCAGCTTGCTGATCATTTCTGAAGGAGTGAGGTGTGAAACATTATCGTCTTTTTGCATTTTGTTCCAGTCAGCCAGTGTGTGTATAGACTGTGTATTCCATACTGAAGGAATAGTGCAAAAAGGGGGATAGATGGGTAGCCTTTCTATAGCCATGTTGCAGTCTTCTTTCGTGATCACTGCATGGCTTGGGGGTAGAAGCTGTACAGGGTCCTGTGAGCTACAGACTTGAGGGCGCTGGTACTGCACTCAGTGCCCGTAATGTCTCCGCCTTCCGGCAGGATTCAATTAAATGTCTGATCCAGGACTAACCGAGCTGCTGGGAGAAAACCTCCTTGGGAAAGCAGTGACAGGCAGAGTCTTGGCAACCGCCCCTGAGATGTGCGTTCAGTGGCAACAAAAGACCCAAACCTTGACAGAGTCAAAAAACAACATACTGCCTTTCCGACATACAACTCAACCAAAATGTGCAGTGCCTTGTAAAAGCCACCTGAGAGATTTGTTCACCCCTATTCATCAGGGCAATATGTGTTTATTTTGTCCTAAAACATTAGAATAAAAACAATGAAACAACAAGAATTTCTAAATTGAAGAAATTGGGCAAGCTGAAGACAGAAAATGCATTGGAAGACCGAAAAGCTGTCTGTATGTGATGAACAGAACTTAAAGGTCACTTCTTTGAGGGTTAGAAAGAAAGCCCAGGCAGAATGGTCTGGCAAGAAAGGGCATGCCTCGACCGTGATAAGTCTTAAAAGAAATGGCCTTTTGGGGTCTAATGCGGCTTACAGACAATTAGGATTGCAAGAATGGTTTCTTAGCTGCAATTTTTTCTCAGGTGTTCTAGATTTTTGCACAGAACTATAGCTCAGTGGTTCTCAAACCTCTCCTGGGGAACCTCTCACAATTTATAATCCTGAACAAGCTCACCGGAATCAACAAATCAAGGGGCTTAATAATTAGTAGACAAGTTGATTCACAGGTGTGCTAACTTTGAAATACATCCAGTACATGGAATGGCTGGGGGTCCCCACCAGAGGTTTGAGAACCACCTCTGCATTTCACCTTTCTTTAAAAAATAAATCGTAGTGTTTAATCATTCATGTTGGGGGCATTCAGCACAACTAGTTTTCATGCAAATGAGGGTAATGTATACTCACAATTATAACATGTCATACTGCATAAGTCAAAAGCAAAGCAGAGAGTCCACAGAAACATGCGCTCAGACAAAGTCGACTTTTTTATGAGCCCAATGAGGTCTACGCTACACAGAGATGATTTCTTGCCCTCCTAAATTGCCAAACCCACTGAAAATCCAAGTGAACGTAGGGTGATTGGATTAAATCATACACGTTTCATGGTGTATAAATCAGGCATGGACAGAGATCAGAAAGTAGTGCTTCCTATTAAACAGCTCCACGGATATGGGAACATAATCAAATACCCTGTATTTCTGGTGTTGATAGTGTATGATAACGTATGATAATGTATGATAGCGCACATGCTGTCTGAAGCCCAGCGGAGGTCATATGTCAGAGGAGCTGCCATAAAAAAGCCTGAGAGGAAAAGAGGGGAGAGCAGAAAGCGGGGAGGGGGGGGGAGGAGGAGGGGAGGGCGGCGGTGGCGGTAGAGGTGTCTGCTTTTTCTCAGGAGCGAGGCTGCAGAGCAAGGCCGACGTGGAAAAGCCAGGGAATGGGAAAGCAGCGCGAGCGGGGCAGAACCTCCAGCCCAAAGCATGGCTCCAAATTCCCCCCCAGGCCACCACGCCGGGACGGCACGCAGACCAGGTCCCGATCTGCGGCCCGGCTGTGGCGACCCATCCTGGGCCCAGACAAGCAAGGTGGTCCACTGGTACCGCTGGAGCTTGGCCCAGATTGACCCCGTGGCACTCTATGCTCTCTTCCCAGAGGTTCGAACACTTGGGACTGATTTATGTTTCTAGCCACAGAATTTCACACTGCCTTCCAATTTCTGCTATTATATCAACCGGTGAATTATAATAATCTAAAAACAACTGAAAATAGCATATTCCTTGATACACATTGACGGATAAATAACAGTATCCTTTTTTATATAAGATTGTTACACTCCTCATACAACAAAGGAAATACACTGAGGTACGTAGGCTAGCTTTGTATATTTTTGAATGGGCGGGTTTCTTAAAATATTGCCTCCCTTCAATCACAGTTTGTCCGTATTGTAGAAAGTTAAACAGGATCCTCTTTCCTTTCGTAAGTGAAATCACTTCCCCTCAGACAAGACCACAAATTGCCACAGTCCAGACAGAATCAGCGTAATTCACATGAAAACAATTAAATCAGTTGGTGTGCCACTCCGTCTCCCTGTTTGCAATGCGTTATCCTGGACTTACACTGCTTATAACACTAAACCAACTGCCGCCATATTCCCTGAACAGCAATACGAATATTTGACCTAGACCGGTACTCTCTTTGAAAAAAAGTCCTGTCCAGAACTTAAAAGGATTATTCAGCTGTCCCAATAGGCGATCTCTTTGAAGAACACTTTTTGGTTATAGGTTTGTTAGAGACTTTTTTGGTTCCTTTCCACTGAGGACTGTGAGAATGGAACCAAAACGGGTTCTACTTGGAATCCAAAATAGGGTACAGGGTTCTCCTAGGGTGACAGCCAAAGAAACCCATCGGAACCCCTTTTTCTAAGAGTTTAGGTCTCTAAGTACAAAAGCACTGCCCTTTATAGAGAATACATTGTAATTTGGCACGCAGCCTGAAATGTCATTCCATTAGCACATAGCCGGCCATGGTTACGATAAGCGATTCAATCAGGAACAGCGTGGCTATGATAAGCATCCAGTCAACAGCTGGCCTGTGGAGCTCGTCACTGCATTCCAGGGCCAGATCTGACACTATCATGCAGGTTGATGCAGAGAAACCTCCTGGGTCTCTGTCTGGGTCTATTCAGATCCTGCAGATGCACCCAAAAGTGGACCGGGCCGGAGACTTTGCCTGCTGTGGGCATGGTACCATGCCGGCCAGACCAACCTAACACATTCAGACCAGCAGAGGAGCAAAATTCCCCCTCAGGCCTTGTAATGCTAGCCCGGCCCCGGGCCTGTTCAGGCTCATGCCAGGTCCTTATCAGTCAGTGTCACGGCGAACATCGTCATCGTGTTTGGCGTGACAATCCCATGAGGAGCCGGCGAGAGAGGTTGGAATGCAGAGAGCAGAAACCGAGGGGCAATCAGGCTATTGTAACTCCGGGACAGTTTTGACAGCGTTGAGGTAACGTGTTCACGCCGTGCCTTCCAGACCGGTACGCTGCGCCAGCTCTACTGTCCTCGTGTTTGCCCCTGGAGCAATCAGGTTTCCCCCGATGCTAACAGTAGCAGATCCGCTGTGCTCTCGGTGATCCAACAAGCCTGTCAGTCCTGTGTCTCCACCTCCGCCTGCTTGTGTGTGTGTGAGAGAGATGTGTAACTTCGTTAAACCTAAACTTTCACAACCACTCCTTCCAGGTGGGTTAATGGCAATCTCACATCTGTAGTTCATTCATTGGTTTTAATGAGCCGAGAGGCTCCGGCATGAATGATCAGACATCGGCTTGAGCAGCTACCTGCTTCTCTCATTACGAGGCTGTGGGGCAATTAGGCCTAGAAACACATTGACCAAAACACCAATGTCACACACAGACACATGGCATTGTGTATGGCACACAATAACAGAATTTAACATGATTTTGTTTGTATATTTAACTTCCGATATCAATAAAGCCATTTAACGAATAATGTTATCTATACAATGCGATGTCTCACGTATCGATGCTCTTCTCAGCAGCCGTTTGACAAAAACGCAGCCGTGCACTTTTGAGAAGTGAAACCATCGGTGCCCGTCTCGCTGGTGGTCTGGGCAGAGATGGTGCTGGCGGTGGTGGTGGTAGCATGCTGGTCAGGGCAGGCTTCTGTCCAGACCCCCCTGGCCTCTCTCCCTGGCCGTACACAGGGCATAAATCAGCACCAAGGGCACCAGGGGCTCACCCGCCTCTACCATGACATCACTGATGTAAACAAACACAGGCATCTGCCCCGAAGGTACCTCACACAGCCACCTTCAACACATTCCAGCCAGGAGGCCTTATCTTTATTGGCCAAGGGTTTGGGGTGGGGGTGACTGACAATCATGAGGGTGATGCATGAGAGATATTCTGCTGGGGACCGACTGGGCTAGGGAGACAGACTGTCAGACAGACAAACTGGGAGACAGACAGGGAGACAATCAGACAGACAGACTGGGAGACAGACAGGGAGACAATCAGACAGACAGGATGTAAGACAGGGAGACAAACAGGGAAGCATAGAAAAAGTCAGACAGGCAGACAGGATGACAGAAGGGATGACAGACAGGGAGACAGGCAGGGAGACAAGCAGGGAGACAGACAGGGAGACAATCAGGGAGACAGGCAGGGAGACAGACAGGGAGACAATCAGGGAGACAATCAGGGAGACAGACAGGGAGACAGACAAACTGGGAGACAGACAGGGAGACTGACAGGGTGACAGACAAGGAGGAGGATGAGGCCAAAATGCATATCTCCCCCCTAATGAGAAGCCATGGAGCATAATGTTTAATCGGTTAGCGTTCAGATGTTGCATGTGAGATGTGGATACACACGCATACGGGAAACACAGCCCAGCAGGCAGGGAGACGACGGCACACTCTGCCTAGAATAGTTTCCAAGAGTAGTTATTATGCCATGTTGAGCATGTTAGCTTTGAATCATTCTGGGGATATTTGTTTAAAATCTGAAGTCCAGAGTAAGCACTCTGAAGAGGGGGGAAACGGCACCATTGAAAAATCTACATGATGACACAAACAATTATGAGTAGAATTCTTAACATGGCCAAGATGGCTCCCATGACCTATTTTGGATGTTTCCCCAGGCGCAGCCATGAGTGTGAGTGAGAGGGAGACAGAATGAGAGAGACAGGGCGAGACAGGGGAGAGAGAGAGAAAGAAAGAGGGGAGAATGAAAGAAAGGGGAAAAAGAGGAGGAGAGATGGGAGTAGAGGGACAGAAGCATAACCCAGAAAACAAAGAAATTGCTAGGATGTCTCCAGGACATCCCCTATACCTGAAAGGACATTTTGCCCATTTTGCCATGGTTCCCTCAAAAGTTTGTCCCCTCCGCCAGTTTCATTTTACATACATACTATTGAACATCTGACCCTTTCATGTCTCTTTGCCTGTTGACAACATTGGGGACACCACAAGTGCTTTTAGCATACAGTGTTTGAATTGTATGTCAATTACATTATGCATGTTTATTCTTGCAAATATTACTATATATAGTACCAGTCAAAGGTTTGGAAACACCAACTCATTCAAGGGTATTTCTTTACTTTTACAATTTTCCACATATGTAGAATAATATGAAGACATAAAACATGCAGAACACATTGTAGAATAATAGTGAAGACATTAAAACTATGAAATAACACATTTGGAATAATGTAGTAACCCAAAGAAGTGTTTAAAAGATCAAAATACATATCATATTGTAGATTCTTCAAAGTAGCCACCTTTCTTCCCACACTCTTTACATTCTATCAACCAGCTTCATGAGGTAGTCACCTGGAATGCATTTCAATTAAGAGGTGTGCCTATTTAAAAGTTAAATCACAAAATTTCGTTCCTTCTAAATGCATTTGAGCCAAACAGTTTTGTTGTGACAAGATAGAGTTGCTATACAGAAGACCATCATTATGTCTGTATTTTAGCCTAGTCCATACTATGGCAAAGAGAGCTCAAATAAACAAAAAGAAACAATAGTGCATCATTACTTTAACACATGAAGGTCAGTCAATCCAGAAAAAAACGAGTTCCCTCTGCTGCAGAAGAAAACTCATTAGAGTTACCAGCCTCAGAAATCAGCAATTACCTGCACCTCAGATTGCAGCCCAAAAAAATTCTTCACAGAGTTCAAGTCACAGACACATCTCAACATCAACTGTTCAGAGGAGACTGCTTGGATTTGGCTTTTATGGTGGAATTGATGCAAAGAAACCATTACTGAAGACCAATAATAAGAAGAGACTTGCGTGGGCCAAGGAACACAAGAAATGGACATTAGACCGGTGTAAATCTGTCCTTTGGTCTGATTAGTCTAAATCTGAGATTTTTGGTTCCAACCGCCATGTCTTTGTGAGACACAGAGCAGGTGAACAGATTATCTCTGCAGGTGTGGTTCCCACAGTGAAGCATGGAGGTGGAGGTGTGATGTAAATTCTAAAACTGAAGAAATATCCTGGAATGAGTAGGTGTGTCCAAACTTTTGACTGGAATTGTATATCCTCACCT
Source organism: Esox masquinongy (assembly GCA_016801175.1). Lineage (NCBI taxonomy): Eukaryota > Metazoa > Chordata > Actinopteri > Esociformes > Esocidae > Esox > Esox masquinongy. The sequence goes on along the minus strand of JACXGI010006235.1, from coordinate 35,101 downwards.
GGAATTTGAAAAAATAACCTATTACACCTTTGAGTCTTATTGGAGATATCCTGTATTAGCTTTGCACATCTGGATTTGGGGAGTTTCTCCCATTCTTCCTTGCAGATTCCCTCAAGCTCTGTCAATATGGATGAGGAGTGTCGGTGAACAGCAATCTTCAAGTCTTTCCACAGATTCTTAATGGGATTCAAGTATGGGTTTTGGCTGGGCCACTCAAGGCCACTCATCTTCAAACCAGTCTACGGCATCATTCAGTGTTCCTTCTATTCTTACAAGTCCCCCAACCCCTGCGGGAGAAGAAGCCCCTTAGCATAATGCTGCCACCCCCATGCTTTAGGGTAGGGATGGGGGTTAAATGGGTGATGAGTTGTGTTGCTTTTTTGTCAGATTTCGCATTTTCGCATTTCACAGGTCACAGAGCTACAACTTCATCTCATCAGACCACATAACCTTTTGTATTACTCAGAATCTTTCACATGCCTCTTTGCAAACTCCAGGCTTGCTGTCGTGTGTCTGTTCCTCGGGCGTGGCTTCCATCTGGCCTCACACAACACTCAGAATGAAGTGCTGCAGAGACATATCCTGGCAGGTTCTCGCATCTCAGCCAGGAAGTCGGTAGTTCTGTCATGGTGGCCAGTGGGTTGTTGTTTACATCCCTGGCCATGGCCTTTATTGCCCGGACTCAACTTAACGTTTAATTTGGGCTGTAGCACAGCGGAATTTGTGAAAAAGTCAAGGGGTTGGAATATTTTCTAAATGAACTGTATATTTATATATCTCATTTGTACTCAATTTGCTGTAAGGCCCTGTATCATAGCAACAACTCCCAACCAATGGATTTGCATGTGCCAACGCGTGTGAGGAGGATGCTTATTCACCTGACGACCTGAGTTACCGTTGCCGGTGCCCAAGCAGCCCGAGAGAGCTGCTAGAGTGGGATGACAACAGCAAACACGTGCAGACCAAGCTCCCCACACCCCGACAATGCTGGCCAGTGCACATCGTCGGCGGAGCTTCCCAGCCACACGTCGTAATAACGCCTTCCACCTGTTGCTACACAAAGAATGTTACCATGTTACCAATGTTACCATGTTACAATGTTACAATGTTACCAATGTTACCATGTTACCATGTTACCAATGTTACCATGTTACCATGTTACAATGTTACCAATGTTACCATGTTACCAATGTTACCATGTTACCAATGTTACCATGTTACCATGTTACCAATGTTACCAATGTTACCATGTTACCATGTTACCAATGTTACCATGTTACAATGTTACCATGTTACAATGTTACCAATGTTACCATGTTACCATGTTACCAATGTTACCATGTTACCAATGTTACCATGTTACAATGTTACCATGTTACCATGCAATGTCTAAGTGACCATCAAGAAAGGTCCCCTGGATGACATTGCAAAAAGGACCTTTAAGTGACCAAATGGGAATGTCCCCCAAATGTTCTCAGAACGTTCCCTGTTTTCAGGAAACGTTGGTGTGTCATTGTTAGTGCCAGGGACAAGTATTGCTGTTGGTGCCACGTGAAGGCCTTCCAATCCTCCGAGGGTCCTGAAGCCGTTTTACGCTTGAAAAGTGACAGAGACAGTTACGGAAAATGGGACTTGTATTGTATTTCATATCTGTGTAGTGGACATCGTAATCAAAAGTGTCAGGTTTTCTTTTCAAGAGGCAGTGTCTGCATTGGTTGTTTCAAACTGACAGGGAACTATGCCTGCATTTACACAGGCAGCCCAATTCTGTTATTTTTTCCCTTCAATAATTAGTATTATGACCAATCATATAAGCCCTGAAAATGATCCGAAGTGAACATTTCTTATGTGACTGGTCAGAACAAAGATCAGAGTTTGTCTGAGTGTCCAAACGCAGCCTACCAACTTTAGAGTTGCAAATATATTCACTACATTCAAATTGACGATAAGGAATCATTCTCATGATATGCAGGGGAACAATGAGAAGTATGCCAGAAATTGTTAATTGATGATGACAAAGCATAACATTGACAGTCACTATCCCTTTAAAGACAGATGAGCAGTGGCCTACAGGCATTTAAAAAACACAGGAAAGAAAAAAAACGGTTTGAAGACGCACGCAATCGCGCTAAAATATTGATAGCAATCTATCTATCCTTCATCCAATAACATTTTTAAACTAGCAAGCATAACAATTATCACAAGCTCCTAAACACAGTGTCTGAAAAAGAGTGACACTATTACATTGTTGTCGCAATCAAACAATTGAACAAAAATTATACGGTCCTACATACTTGACCGTGGTAATGCAGTTATTCCTGTCTGCATGGCCACCTACCTGACAGCACAGCCGTTCATTTTGAGCATATTGTTGTGACCGATTATTTCTCCTGGCCGTTGGCATTAACATGGGAGACGTTAAAATATGTAGCAAACTGCCTTAATATAAACAATGTCTTCCAAGGAGGGCTTTTATGGAATATGCGTTCTAAACTGGAACGTGACACCTATGATTTATTAACGTATTTAGATAAGAGTAGCAGTAAATGGTTTCTAAATAGCGTCAAGGTCATGCAATGTAATGGGATAATGTTTTAGGCTGTAGAGATAAGATGGTGTGTCAGTATATGGCGCTCAAACCGCAGCGACGCGGAATGCTGTCTACAGTACGGAGAATTACCAATACCGTGCACCAGAGAGATAACCCGCTCTTTTCTCTTAGCTGCCTCCCACCGGAGTGGGCTTCTAACCTTAGAACATTGAAGCAAGTAATGTTAAAAATGTGTCTACGCGCATGTGTATTTGTACGCACGTAGGCCTACAGTACACGTAAAGTAGGCCTAGTCTATTCACCCCCTGAAACTTCTTTAATTTAACTCCAAGACCACGTAAGCCTTAATTGAAACTGTTTGTCATTAGCTTCAATTAATAAAATTTAGGCTACGGGAAAATGAATATAAGATTATTAAAATGTTTAAATTGTTAACATTAACGTTTTGGTGGCAATTGTTCGAATACATGCGATCACTGTTTGTACCATCGTATTTATACTTGACATAAATTCCCCTATATTCAGCGAACCACATCTGTTATTGATTAATATTTCATGAATAACCTCTAATAATAGATGATAGGTTTAACTGTTAGAAACCTACTTTGTAAATACGTAGACCAATTTGCAGTCATCTTCAAAAAAACAGGAGAACAAATTTTTCAAAAGATGCACACTGTTATTATCATTTCTTTAATCAAATGACAAATATTACATCGTTTTGCACAATTCAAATAAAGCTTCTCAATCGTGAGGTCATTTATTTAAATTATCTTAATACATTCAGTTTCTATGTTTTTATTTGAATGTCCATTCTACAATTATGATAAACGTTGATGCTAAAGTGATGTTATGATTTAATGCAACAACAACAAAAAATGTAAATCATGGAAGATTTCAATGTAGAGGATAATATAAGATGACATAATGATTGACGCATTTTAATGGTATTTAATCAACAACAAGGTTATACCTTGAGGTTATACCTCTAAATCCTGAGGTTATACCTCTAAAGTGTTTCCAAATGTTATTATGCAACATGTTGCCAAAATTAGCACAGGCCTCAAAGTCAGCACTAATCGACTAGCACAACACCACATCAATAACGCAAAATCAAAACTTCAAAATGGGCCTATAAAAAATCTGTGTTTATGTTTTTTTCGTAAGTGCGTCAGACAGTATTGGATAACAAGTTAATTTAGAATGTTTATCAAATAATTACACATGTAATTGTATTACTCTCAAACATTTTCTGTAGGCTAATGGTTGGTCTATATAGTTGGCTATTTTATATTTTTATGTATTTCGTTACACTAATAAGAAAATATAGCATTTCCTCAAAGCACGTATGAACTTATGGAGCTTAGGTTGTTTTCAATAAAGAACCATTGGAAATCATGCGGAACGAAAACAATATTTAACAACCAAAGTATAAAACAAGAATATGTAATTTTGAGCATAAATGTGGAGTAAAATTGCGTAATATCTGTGACTGAAGGATGCATGCAGTGTTCATTATGTAATTCACAGCTCTTTTCATCACAAATATTCTAAATATTCCAGTTAAACACGGTAAAACGGAGTTATAAGACGGAATTATGCTCTTCGTTACGTTGAAAGGGTAAAATACCGTGAAAACGTCGTTTTTGTTTGCATTTACTCGCACACCCAGTTACTATCGGTTTTGTATGTGGCACTATCGCGCATGTTATTATAAACCTAGCTGACTGCTCTGCTCTCCTACACTCCCCACCCCGCATGTGGCCATCTTACCTCATTGGCTGACTGGTCATTCTGTTGCTTTCGCAACCATATAAACGCGATCCGCTGCACCTTCCGTCGGGTCAAATTTCTTGCGCAAATGAGAGCAATCCCACAAAAAAATAAGTGTACTGCAGGTTTCCCAAACCTGTCTGGATTATACTACTTTCAGACTTCATTTATTTTCTCGTCTATCAGAATGACAACGGCGGTTTCCCAAAAAACTTGACACCTTTTTTCAGGAGAAACGTTAATAAACGTGTGTTACTTGCCCTATGCGTGTGTTACGGCGATCATATGTTGATTCGAGCATCATTTGTGAAGGTCCCTTTCGCCTGATCGCTAAACCATTGGTCAGTGAGTGTTACCAACCTTCAGAAACCCCAAAACCTCCAGGGAACAGAGGAGTTTTTCTTAATATTTATTTAAAATGAACCTTATTGGGAGCTACCAGCATCATCATCTGATGCACGACACGTTTCCATTCGTCCAGAGGTGTCATCAAGATAATCCTTACTTTCAAAGCTGGGTGGTGAACCACGGTGAAGTCCCTCCGGACTTCCAGATCCAGACGCCGTACTCCACGGAGTTCGGGGCTCCAGGTCCGGTACACGATAGCCAGCTAGAAGCTCTCTCCGCGCGCATGGGGAAGAGGAGAGCCTCAGGGCCGAAGAAGGAGCGAAGGAGAACGGAGAGCATCAACACTGCGTTCGCCGAACTGAGAGAATGTATACCAAATGTACCCGCTGACACGAAATTGTCCAAAATTAAAACGTTACGACTCGCGACAAGTTACATTGCCTATCTAATGGACGTGTTGGCTAAAGACACTGGTGAGACTGAGGGATTCAAGGCCGAAATCAAGAAATTTGACAACAGAGATTTAAAAAGGAAAAGGGAAATGGTTGGTTATGTTATTTTAATAAGAAGCCTATTTATTTTTGCACAAAATAGATAATGTATATGTAATAATGTACTGTGCTCAAATTAAAAATGAATATTCTGCAAACTAGTTGCATTGAGAAAGTACTGGAATTTATGTTCACAAACATTCAGTCATTCAGTCATAAGCTAATTAATCGCCATTATTATTTTGTATATTTAAGTTGTATTCATGAAATACCCTCTTCATTGTGGTTGTATAGCCTATATTAAGGCTATACTTAAATAGGCTTTCCAAATTAATATAATTTGTTAAACCAAGTATGAATGTCAGAGTTCTATTTTGTTAAATTGAAAAAGCCTGAAAGGGACAATATTTTTCTACAACAGTCAACATAAAAATAACATGATATGTTATGCATATCGATATTCTAACAGAATGTGTATTCTATTTTACAGAACGATGGACTGCAAGAGTCATTAGGAAAAGAGAAAAAGTTCAAAGGACGGACAGGTTGGCCACAGCAAGTTTGGGCTTTGGAACTGAACCAGTGAATGTTTGGAGGCCGGTTTAAATATATACCTGGATTTTGGAAATTAGGATTAAATATAAATAAATATAATTTATTTTGAACTGCAATCTCAGTTCAAGTCAATGGTTATTCCGTTTTAATTCATTCTTTTTTATGCATTTAATTCCACCATATAGACCAAGTCTAGTTAAAGATAGATCATATTTTTAAAACCGGCCCCTGACCTCTCTGAGCAGAGCCGCAGCAACCCACTCAAAGACTCCGTATCCAAGCACTTCGCTGCAAGGAGTACAACCACTTATACACATCTATAACCTACCTATGTGCAATGTTTAAATTCAAAATGTGGACTTGTTGAAATGCAATATTATGCAAATGATTTAACAGCCTACTGGTAAAGTTTATTTGTCATTTGTATTCTGTGAGAGAATTTAAAGTTATATTGTTTAGAAGCAAAACATGTTCGGTTGTGGACTGGCCACAGTAACGAACGGAGAGACTGGGATTTTTGTGGTGTTTCTTTATTTTTTACGCCTCTTTGTGGGACAATGCTGTTCAGCACTATTTTCTTCGCTATATATACATAGATCTTGTTGTAATTGAGTCGATATTGTCGTGCTATGTATTGAAAGAAAAAATGTTGAATCTACCTCAAATTTATAACTATCCGCTTGAAATTGAAACATTTAGCAGTTCAGGACAAATATCTGTAAAAATCAATGGAATGCACAGGTATAGTTTACTTCCAAATGACACAGATAGCTAATTATTTGACTATTGATAGGCTACATTTGGTTCTGATGAAATTGTTTTCTTTGTGTGAATTCGATGTGAAATTATATCCCCAGATGAGTTAATAAATGAATTACTTAATTCATCACAATATGTTTTCAAGTAATTCAGTGATTTAAAATAATGTTCGTAAGGCCCATGAAGACCATAGTTATGCATAACGAATAGGCATTGTCCTTCACTGTTTTTTGTCTTTAATCTTTGGGGGGTTCTGTAGATAAAATCCGGGTTTTAGGTGGAGTAGTGTAACATACATGTAAACACGCTTTAGCGTGATGCTAAATAAATAATTAGTGGCACATTTCTAACTATAATTAGACAAGGAGTATTTACAGGTAGACCCTTCATAATGGATATGATCAAACCAAATTGATTGGCTGTAGGCCAATAGTGAACATATTCAGAAATTAATTACAGATCAAATATAGTTCTATACAAATTCTGTTAAAAATGTAAATGAAAACTAATATTTTGTTACGTTCCATTTGTGGTTATTCCATTTTGGCCTACGACAGATGCACGCTGTTTCACCTTAACTAATAAAACTGTCTTTCGACTGACTGAACAGCCCACAAGATAAACTTGTCCCATCAATCAATCAGTTTCAAAGCATAGGATAAAATAGTCTAATTAAGAGATATGAGGTATTATTTTAATGAACCAACAATATAGGCCAAGCGTTCTACAAAGATTTACTCACAGATAAGCAATATATACGGTGGGCTTAATGTTGGTTTCACCTCAGGAGAAAAAATAAACGGCCTCGATAGCTCAACTAATGATTTTTCCCCGCACGAATTGTCTCTGAAAGGTTTGATGGAAACGATCTGACGTAATAAATCAAAATCACAAATCAAAAAATCATCAGAATTTTAGACAGTCCTTTTTATGCTTCCCATGATATACCAACCACCGGGCTATGGTCGTCATCAGGCGAAAACCGGAGAAGGGCCTTTGTCAAATGGAACACAAGGCCTAATTTGCGCTGCAGTGTGGTGTTGTTGACGAGGCAGAATTGTGCATTGTCAAAACACAAAGATATTTTTTCGAATTTTGCGAATAGTTTACATTGGGAAGGAAGGTTTATACAAAAAGCTATCAACTTTGCCTGAAAACAGAAACCAAATATACTTATGTCTTTTTTATCCTAATGGTTGTGGCCACATTGCTATTGTTTGTAGGCGTTGAATTGCAGGTTAGCAGAATTAACGGGTTAGGTGAATTAACGTAGCTGTTTAGGTGAATTAGCATTACTAAGTTAATTAACATTACTAAGTGAATTAACGTGGCTGGTTAGGTGAATTAATGTGGCAGGTTGGCTGAATAACGTGGAAGGTTAACTTAGGGGGTAAGGTTGTTTAGGGTCAACCTCACCCCAGAGGAAGTTTTAGGCCTACTCCACCTAACAACACAGATTGTTTTGCCTCGCTCGTTGCGACCATAATAAAACTGTTTGTCCAACTTGGCTAAATAATTTGTCCTATTAGGCTATAAATAAAGAGACTGAAACGTCAGCGTGCGCATGCCATTACCGGGTCATTGTTTATCCACAAATCATGCCCAGGCAATATGTATTTGGGGAAATACACGTGTTATTTTCAGATCTGAATGCCCAACATCAATGTCAACATTTTGCTGAAACTAGAATGTGTGGTAGGTTAAGTCGTTTGAGTAGAATACGGTTGAAAGGAAAACAGGAAAGCATACAAAATGACTTGTTTTGGAAAGTAACTGTAGCTCAGTGTGTGTGAAGGATTATTCAAAATACAGACTACTGATGAATTTCTTATAATTTTCTGAAATTGGTTCAGTAATATTGGACGTCTTCCTATTCGTCAGTTAGAAAGTAGAAAGGAGCGTGGGACTGTTGATCAATTATAGAGAACCGTAGCCTACATATTATACTCATTTGATTAAAACAAAAAACAAGATCTTAAATTAACAATATAATACAGTATTATAGTAGCAGGCGCCAGCCTTAGTCACTTACTGAAGTCCAGTTAAGCCTGCTGTTGTGAATGCGGGACCACCAGACACTAGAAGAACGTTACTGACACCTAGTGGTGAAACTCGAGGGCGAGCAAGCGGTAGCGCAGTTTTTCTGCGTCAGGGCTACATACGGCTGCTTAGAAAATCTTGAAAGCAGTCGTTTGTAGTAGTAGTTGTGGTCTTTTCTTAAGACAGTATGACTGTCCCGCGGCAAATAAAGACTAGACATTATCTATGTACAATACGTTTATTAAAAGCAATAAGCAGCCATATTTAAATACATGAGAATCATCTATCACAACAATTAGGTTAATGCAGCACAGCCAATATGTTACCAGGGGAGAGAATGAGGGGAATCTACAGTATCTGGCACTAACAGAGCTACAAGCCCACCCCCCAAAAAATGTTATTAAACAAATAAAACGCCATAGATACTTTAACAGTGACACACTTGATTTGGCTAAGACTACGGTGTAAGACGGAAAACAGCAGACATTACTTCTTCTGTGGGAATTAAATAAGGTCTAGGGCAGAGAGACAACAGAGAGACTGGAAATTACATAAGGCATAATACCATTTGTTGAGAGACCAGTCAAAAAAAAATAATAATAATTTGAGCATAGAGCAATATTGAAGCGAAGGAGAAATCCCCAATTAGAGACACACTAAGACAAGTGTCTTCCTGCAACAACTGTAAGTAGTATTATCATCATCTGGCTGCATGTCCAAGAAACACACCCATGATTTCAACACTGTGCCAAGAGAGGAAACGGGCCAGACAACCGAGGGTGACATGATTCCTCGGATATACATTCCAAAAGAACTGAACAAAGTACTGCTAAAGCGAAAAAAAAAAAACTGCCGGTGCACATATGCGCTGTGAAGGCGATTTTGACCGGCTTAAGTGTCGGGGTATTGCTCCCACGACTGAGACTTTCGACGTCATGCCTGCGTTAATATGACTAAAACTTATAAAGAAGCAGTAACAAAGGACACTACACCCCCTAATGAACACAACATTTTCACTGCTCATAACAAGTCTCATAAAGTGAAACCATGACAATGACACAAAATGAAAACAAGGGTTTAAATAGTATTTTCCATCAGACAAAACTCCAAATAGATTAACTAAAGTACTAGTATTTTTCTCACAAAAAGGTAGAAAAATTGCGTAAATGAAACAGGTCGGACAAATAAAATTCACCACAAATACTTCAACAGAGCTTGTCATTCACTGCCACTCGTTTGTAGTCCTTGTGTGTTTTAGTGTATAAGAAGGAAAAGGGACAAGTCTGAATAAAAATGCTTAAAAAAAAAGGGGCAGGGCCAAATGCTACATAACTCCACTTCAATCCTCACATGCACGTCGATACACAGGGTATTCTAGCCAGACTTAACAATCCTTTCATTCATATAATGCTCCTCCCAGTTCACTTGAAATCTTAACTTTGCACTCTCTGGTTTGGCACAAGAATCTCTTAAAGTTGTTAACAGTCAAGGCAGAACACAAAAGAACCCCCCCCCCCCCAAAAAAATACCTAACCATCTTTTAAGGCAGTTATCATACAATGCTTTCTACAGTGTCGCTAAAGTCTTCTCATCCTCTGCGTGTCTTGTACATATCGGCATATTCACATTACATTACCCTGCGGAGAGTCTCAACAACAGTCTTAAATCAGGTTTGGCTGCCTGGCAGAAACACCTTGTTATGCAAACCATGTGCCCATGTCCAAGTCTTATTGGTGCGCCGATTTAATTGGGGGGGGGGCTTTATTCCAGCTGTTTGCTGCCGTCTGACTTCTGGTCCAGCCGGCTTTTGCTGTTCTTCACCATATATATAAAGTAGGTCAGGGTGTCCTTCTCGTTCACCGGAATGTTCCGGAAGTGACGACTCACAGTCTGAAAATCAAACAGAATTGCATTTATAATTCAGTTAGAACATAAGAGGACTACATTCCACCCAAAGAGGTAAGCAAGAGATTACGCACGAGAGAAAGAGTAGGTTGGTGTCAAGGATTACAACTTGACATAAACATTCACAAGACGTATTACCGGGAGACATCCAATTCTACCCCCAAAAAACCCCATAACTTAGGGATGGTTTGATTTAAATCAACGAGCGTGAGGGGAGCTAAACATCGTCGACGTCCTACGAGCCAGCTCCGTTCAGGGCTGACAGTTGAACTCAGCGGGGTGTCAGACGGCGCGCTGTAATTGGCTGGACCCGTTGACTAATGCTTTATTAATGACGTGACAGGCTCATTAATGGAGGCGAGGGCCTCTACACAGCCCAGGGAAACATTCAACTTACAGGGCAGCTTCATTTATTTCCAACAGCAACCCCCCCCCACACACACACACACACCAAGTTGTGCTGGAAAACACCACAGAGGGGTATTTGTAAGGACACGGCTGGGGCCAGCTGCTAGATTACAGAGAGTTCACCTGTCGATTTTACAAACTCTACCGACAACCAGTCTATGACCAATTACTGTGTAATGGGTCAGTCACACCACATTCATCACGGGAAATGTATTACAATAATAATGTGAGCCTGGGTTATACTGGACAGACTAGGCCAGCCCCCTGAGGACACCTGCTACAAGGATACCAACTGGAGTTAGTAGAGAAAAGGAAAAGTTATTTCTGTGAGAGCTGAGGTGGGCTGACGATGCTGGTATTGCCGTCACCAGAAAGGACCACGTCTTCGGTCCTTCCAAAACAAAACAAACAATAAAAACAGCTTTAAAATGTTGTGCTTGTAAAACACTTGAATGTGCAATGATGTCTTATTGCAACATTAGCCGTGATATAAAAAAAAAAAAAAAAAACTGCTCTGTTCTGTTTAATTGCCAAAATACTAACAAGCACTACAACACAACAACATACGTGTCTATGACATACGACTCAAATCTACTGGCAAGAAACAATTAACTATTTCTCATTTTGCATAATAAATCCAAATGAGGCAGTAACAAGCTTACTATGACAAGGCCGGGGGGGGGTTACTTGCTCTTATCCAATCAGGCCTCTGATTCTACCGGTCAGCCCTATTTCAAACTGTTTTTCACAGAACTCAGATACTACTCAGAAAGGGAGTCAGCAGAGACATGAAGGTAAAATACTTTGCCCTTCAGCGTGGGAAAGTAGATAGGTGTCCCTCTGTTTTGTATTACTGTGGTTAGCCTACTGGACCTCCTTGCCGTGACAATGACAGTTTCACTCCTTACAACCAAAACCTGTTTTTTCCCCCAAAAACACGCAGAGCTGCAACGATTAGTAAGTCAACTCCTTCGACCAGTAAATTTCAGTTACGGCAGCAGCAAGCTTACACGGCGTAGCCCAAAATGCAAATTTCTCTTTGAGATACTCCCACGATGTGGCCTGTGTTAGTATTAATTGCCTTCTAGGCTGGAGCACATGAAAGCATGTCTGTGTATCTAAAACACCATTTCAAATAACATAATTTTACACATCAAACAAGCATACTGACCCAAAGAGAATTCCAATATTACTGCATGTCACTTAATTTAACATGTACATATTTTTTCCAGTTGCAGTATCACTTGTAATTAATGTCACGATTATTCACCATGATGTGGGTAAAGGTGCACACCTGATGCTCTACGGAATGGCAGACCCCACCCCTTAGGTCACATCCGGATAACCCCGCCCCTTAAGTCACATCCAGATAACCCCGCCCCTTAAGTCACTCTTGATAAACCTGCCCCTTAATTCACATCCAGATAACCCCACCCTTTAAGTCACTCTGACAACAATTTAAATATTGGCCTACCTCAGCCAGTTGGGCCTTGTTCAAGCCAGGTCTGGTCTGGAGCTTGTAGTGTCTCTTGTAGCGTCTTAGCGTATTCACCTGAAGCTGGAACAGGTCTACCTGGAAAAAATTATCACAAGAAACACCAAAATTGTGAGGAAAGAAGGGAGATCTTACCCATTAAGATTTTATTATCTTTAAATAACATTTTTACACTAGTCATTTAGCAGATAGTTTTTGTTTGTTTGTTTTTTAAAGCAATTTATCAGCAACTTTTTCTTCTGAAGATGGGCGGGGCCTGGATTTAGCAGGAAGCTTGTTCCATCACTGCTTTAGAGACACATGATTACATTCGGGACAACAGTGGGTTGGTTTTATGTCGGTTACCTCTGGCACTTCCACATCATGCTCCGGAGACTCTCCTCCGTCATCACTCGTCTTCCTCTTCCTCTTGTTACGGACACTCTGGATGAAGTTTTTGTGGAAGTCACATATGTAGAGGTGTCTAACCTAACATAAATGGGACACAATCAGGATGCACAAATTCAAAAACATGTCAATATTTTATCGCAGCCACAAAAAAAGGAGAATTCTGGGTGTCCACATTAGGTTTTACTGTTTCTTCATAAGCAAAGTGAAGAATAAATGTACACTTAAGCTAACTTAAAGTTACTACTTAGTAACTTAAAAGATTATTTTTGCGATGTGCTGCATGATGACACGCTCCCAAGTCACTGCACGTGGATTTTCCAGCAGAGAACCCACAGTGATAGTGGAGTTTAATGTAGCTATACACTGAATATATTCTGCCCCCTGGAGCTTACATGCAGCTATAAACTACGCATATTTATCTTCCTGCAGACTTTGCTTAAATAAAAAAAGAACTTTGGTGTTTTCACCTCCGGACAACGCGTAGCTTCCTTAGCAACAGCCATTTTAGGGAGTGTAGGCGTGGAAAAAGCTGGCTACGCAGTGAAACAGCCAGCTACCGCTTGGATTGGAGGTGGGGAAGCAGCCCTAGTAGCTGTCCCACTGTTAATCCAAATAAAACCAAGCAGTGAGAGAGAAGTCCACCATTTTCATGGAACATGATTATGGGAGGCGCAAGGAGATAAGTTTCGTTGAATCTGCCAACACGGTTCCCTAGCCGTCTTACATACTGACAAACTGTCAAAGGAAATGTCAAGGGCCGAGGGGAAGCGACTTACCCTGTCTCAAATTGTTGGGACAACTAGCTAGTGAAGTTACCAATAAACACTTACGCTCTTGTCGATGTCCAGCTTTAGTTTTTTCTGTGATATGCTTTTCTGGATCCGCTTGCTAAAGGACGCATTTCCAGCGGATCGTCCGCAGCGCTCGCCGTCCTCAATCAAACAACAAGTCTGACCGTAAAACGGCGGCGCTGGGGGGCCGTCGTGGCTGTCTTCTTCTGTGCTGAACCCGTTCATGATAGCTAGTTGGTTTGGGGATCTTGTAAAAAACACAACGTTCTTCTCTCCTCCCACAAATATCCGCTTTATTCTTTACACTATCGTTAGATGTCTCACTTAACAATGTAACGTGTTGCAGTACAGTAACTGGAAACAAGTTTATTCAATTAAACGAAACAGAAAAACTAGTACGTGTCTAGCTAATGAATTTACACTTTACTGAGGTTCGTCGTCAAGCTAGCTAGGAGTCTATAGGACCGCAAGGTGGCTTGCTAACGTTGGCTAGCTAGCTGTGCTATTGCCGAACAAATTCCAGAGCTGACAACACAACGCGCGCAACGATTACTTTTCTATCACTGGTATATGCGTCTATAACCAAGTAACGCACATACAACTACATCGAAACACATCAATCGTCTTTCACTAATAAAACAACTTTGAAGAAATCACGTATTTCTAAGACTTCACCTCAGCAGCCGCGGTATTCTTTCAGAAGAGCTTGTACAATGAACATGTCCTGCTCCTGCAGCGGAAGTTTTCTTCCTGGACCACTATTGGTCATTTTTAAATAGAGGCGGGATTAAAATGCTTGTATTGCTTTTCGGTTGGTTAAAACATACGTAAATTATTCAATGGTTGCTTCCTGAATCACGATGCGCATTTGTTCTGTATGAAAACCGATGAAAACGAGATTGACACCAACTGTAATATGCATACTATAAAATATATCAATACATCTTTGTCTATTTTACTTATGTCTTCTAACAGTATTGTTGTAATACAATTTTCAATATGATTTCCCAGTGCATTCATTTGAACAGCGGCAGACTGCAGCACACAAGTCAATTGGCCGGTCGCCAGAAAGTGGGTTTATCGTCAGCTTAAAAAAAACCCCACTAACACAGCTCTGAGTCCCGGACAGGAAAATACAGCGCTAACCTTTAACATTAAGTGTCAGGTTTCTGTTAAGAACTGCACATTTTGGCAATTACTGTTATTTGTTTTAAAACGGACGGAGTCGTATAAAGACACTAACACTCCACTACAATACAGCTGTAAATTACATTGTAGTTATAGAGATCAAATGACTGGATCAAGACCCAATGCTTAAAAATGTGAAAATATTTGGAAGACGCATTTTATCATTATTTAACAAGGAACAGTCAGGTGATAATATGTATGATGCAAGCTTGTAATAACTGCTCATGTAAGAAGCCCTAGCCTTTATAAAATACATTTGATTTAATTTCGCGACAGTAAGAGCAGTCTTAACTTTCACATTCAAATGGATGTTGCATTTTATTTTGCCACCAAGGGGTGCCACAGTTAACGTTTTAGCAGCCGACGCGCTTAGACAGATTTATAGATGCAATTCGATTTGGGGTTTTTTCTTCGGGTCAAAACGTTCTATTTTTTGCGTTTTCGGCTCGTGGATTCAATCTTTTAAACAGCTAGACTAGAACATTCTGTACCGGCCGTTAAATTATGGGTATCGATTCAAAATCCTCGTGAAAAATTACAAAATACAAGTTGTATACATGAATATTATTAGCCCCGTGAAAGTGCAGCACTCATCTATCATTTAGCTCGGAAATATCACTCCATTTACTGTACTCTTTTCCTTTGTAAACAGCGCGGATCGTACATAATAAATGTGGTAGCCCAGTTTCAAAAGAAAAGTTAAACAGCACAAACAACTTAGTAATGCATATCAATAAATATTCTTTATTTAGTAAATTGTACACATTGCGCTCTTAACATTACATCCAAATCTCGTTATAAATGGATGTTTTACTGTAAAATCTTTATATTTATTTCTGTACACATTTATTGGTACAACTTTTTTCCACTAAAATGAAGTGTCACAGAGGAGGTGAAAAGAGAAGAAATGTAAAATGAAGGGGGGAAAAGAGGCAAAACAGAAGACTGACTACCAACATCTAAATCCTAAACGTCACAGCTTGCACGCTTGACTATCAGATCCACTGTGCTCTTAACCAAAAGCACTACGAAATGAGACCAGACAGAAACTGCTGGATTTGGTCAGAGAGTATGTGTCTGTGTGTTGGTGAGAGCAGGAACAAGGATGGTGTGACAAGGTTAACAGAAAGACGACAGGATAGGAGAAAAACCAAGCGAGATGGACAACCAGAAACCAAAGGGGGAAAATAAGACTCAGATTTACTTTGAATCCATTCACCAAGACAGCAAAATGTATTTCTGAATTTGTTTCCTTTTCTTGAAGGCGGCATGAACGCAGAGCAGTGGTGATCATTACAAGTGTTTTCCCAGTAAAAACATTTCATGACAGTAGATTAGTGCAAGCCCAAATTCCTTAATTGACACTGGTAGTGGCAGCAGCGAACCACTCGCCCCCCCCACGACAGTATTTGGTGAATTTATCTTTCAGGTGCTGTCGGTACTGGTCGCGGTTGTTGTAGAAGGACTTGTTGCTCTCCACAAATGACCGGATCTCGTCTTGCGTGAGAAAGTTCTCTTCGTCTGAAGTCACTTCAGAGTCATCCTGTTTTCAGTAGAAAATGCAGTTATCAATGGACACATGCTTTTTCTGTTTTTTTTTTTTTTTTAAATAAGGAATGTGAAGGCAATGAAAGCACATAAAAATGAATATATAGTACCAGTCAAAAGTTTGGACATTAACCCATTACTTTTGGGTTATTGTCCAACCTTTTGTGACATGTTCCAATAGGAGCACAATTAATTGTATTTTTGCTATGAAAGCTATTATCTCTTGAACTATATATTTATTAAAATGCCAGTAAAACGCTTGCACTGTATCCCTGACTAGATATTTCACATCCTGACGCTACAGTGACCGATAAAAACAACAAGAAATAAATGACTATCACCGCTTTTTCCAAATGCCACTGACCAGCAGTTCCATGAGGCTCTTGGCACTGGCGTCCCCCTCCAGATAATGGCTCATGGCCTTTCGATGTTCCACCCATGGTAACTGCAGTGCCACGCTTGAAAAGGAGTCGTAACACAACTTGGCGCATGTCTCATTGGTTCTATGTACTTGTGACGTTGCACTGCTCTGCCCTCTCCGGTTCCCCTCCATCACACAACAACACTCTGCCTTTGGACCCTATGGAGAAAAAAATATTTATGAATACATTGTTCAGAAATGTGATGAGAAAAACATATACAATCAAGAAAACTGTCCTGCAGAGTATTGATGATAACTCTGGATAGAGCATCTGCAAAATGACCAAGATATTAAATGCAAAAACCAAAAAAGGAACCAGGCAAGCCTAGTTCAGCCGGCCCACAATTAAAAGTGTTGAATGTTGTTGCCCTCACTGGATTCAAATCCAGGTCTCCCACGTAAGTGGTTGTGTCTTTAACCACTACACCATGGTACTGTACATTTGCTCAGTGTCAGTATAGCATCTCAACATTAGATCATTATGTCGTGCATTGATATAATGCAAAGTTTGAATATTTCGCTAGACACCATTAAGCATTGTGTTAAACTGACTAACGTTTCTTATTAAGTTTACATCCACCACAAATAGAATCTATGAAATGTATGGCTTTTGCCACTGGCTGTTTTAAACAGCTTATTAGCCAGTAATAGGCTTACTAGTATCTACTAACTTACTAATTTGAAAGCGTTCATTTTTCATTCGTGAATGACATTGATACAATAACTATCAATATAGGTGAGGCTAACTGACTTTTTCGTCAAGTGAAAAGATGAGAGAATTGTGGAAACCCCTACTCTTTTACTGCCCAAGTGTTTGTGATCTAGCCTATATTACCCCAAAAAGCATGCACGGATGCGTACTTCAAAAATCCACCAGAAATAGTCGCAATACTGTATAAGCGTAAACAGTTTTAGTTTAGGCTTACTATAACGTAGCTAATGAAGGTTGTAGTCACGCAAAGTTTGTCTATCCTGACCCACAAAGCATGCATGGATGCATACTTTGAAAATGCAGCACAAATATTTGCAATATAACCACAAACAGATTTATTTTAGGCTTACTATAACGTAGCTACATAGCCAGCAAAGTTTTTGTCTATCCTGAACAAACCCTAACGCATAATTTGTTTTGACTGTAACGATACTCAAACGTGGAACCTCCGGTTTGGTAGTCCACGTCTCTAACCACTATGCTATTTAACAAGGGGTAGTCGCTCACTCACTCACCCACCCACCCACCCACCCAGTCACCCACCCAATCACTCACCCACCCACCCAGTCACAAACTCACTCAATCACTCACCCACCCACCCAGTCACCCATCCTCCCACCCAGTCACTCAATCAACCACCCACCCACCCACTCAGTCAGTCAGTCAGTCAGTCAGTCACCCACCCAGTCAATCACCCACCCACCCAGTAATAGACATTCGCTCTTCTTGGCCGGCTCCGCTTACGTGGTTTGGTAAAAACGTAGCAAATGACCCATTCCTGTGAAAAGCTATAGATACACACGTCACAGGCAGGAATCCCAAATTCATCGGGACAACCGCCCCAACGTAACCACACTTAATCTCACCTGGTCAAAACACAACAAGCTCTTGTTCTTCCTTTTCTTCTTGTTTTTCCTGGCCTTGGTGTTGTCTTCAGAGTTGGCCCAGCACTCCACGCAGCTGTCAAGCCCGTCCTCCTCAGCACAGTGGTGGTGAACGCATGAGTAATCTCCTTCAGACGAGCACAGGACAAGGTGGCGGTGAGGATGACGGGAGGAGACGGGAGAATCACTAACAGATCACTACAACGTCCCAAGACGCCCGCAAGAAGACAGCAACACAAGGCTTAAAAAAAAAATACAGGTAAGAAATGGTTGAGTGACTAAAAAGAGACCGACCAGCTTCATCGTGGTTGCAGATTCCCTCGGTGCAGGCGACGTCAGAGCCCTCCCGTGACCCTGGCTCACTGCCCTCCATGCTGGAAGAGTAGCCACAGTCACTTCCATTGCTGTGTGGTGACAGACCTGGAGGAAAGACATGGGAGGGCACAGTGAGATCATGGCCTGCACCTGAGGCTAGTCTAGTGGATATCATTGCACCGCACTTCAACCTGCCCCCAACCGCTTTGGGTGGGTCCAGCCCCATCGCTACTCTACCTCACCACCTCCCCCTCTGTTCACCAAGTCTGAAAACAGACTAATAGACACACCTGCACCTTAAATAACAATAACAACAATAATAACAATATTAATTGCTCTAAATAAAACCATGTGAATGTCAGAGAGATTTCCGGTCATTCAGTAAGACTCCTCTTACCCAGGGTCAGGTGTCTGGTCTTGGGTGATGGTTGGGTGGTGACGATGATGGCGGAGGCAGCATTACCTTTCTTGACTTTGGGCGAGTCCAGGATGGGCACGGTGCTGTCCGGGCAGCTGCAGGCGGTGGTGCTCTCGTTGCCAGTGACGACGACATCCACACAGCCCATGTGACCCCCCTCCTCTGAGCTCCCACAGGCCTTGCAGCCGCCGCTCTCCACTGACTCTAATGAACCCTGCATGGGGTGGGGGGGGGTGGGCAGAGGGAAGGCATGAGTGTGAGTTAACACATTTCGTAATGCATCCAAAAGGTGACCACCACAGAGTGTGGGAGTAATTAAAAGGTCACCAACAGAATGGCACATAAATCCGTCAGGTGGTTAGCCTGACAGCGCCAAACACCCTGGAAGAGGTTAACCACGTAAAGCAGATCCAAACTGGTGTTACCAACAGACGTGGATATTGGTCCTCTCTGCATAGTTCCCATTATGCTGTGTCATGACAGGGAGACCATGGTATTACTATGACGACCTGCCGTCTGGGTGCTCTGCGGTGATTACCTCATCCAGGCTCTTGTCCTTGCTCTCCGCCTCCTGCTCGGACATGTCGAAGCCACACTTGTTTTTGCGCCTGTTCTTCTTCTTCTGCCTCTTCTTCTCTTGCTTCAGCTCCTTGGCCTTCTCCTCTTCGGACAGCTCCTCGCACAGCTGCTCCAGGCGACTGATGCCCTGCACCTTCTCCACCGCCATCTGGGGAAATCATCGTCATGAAACAACAGCCTGGCTCACAGCCTGGCTAACAGCCTGGCTAACAGCCTGGCTAACAGCCTGGCTAACAGCCTGGCTAACAGCCTGGCTAACAGCGGTTACAAAGAACGCACAAGAGATGAGTCGATACCAACCAGCCATCACAGTCATGCGCTACCATGGCAACTAGGAGGCTAACACTATCAGGCGCAGTGTCAACAAACCTCAAAGCTTTTGCGCAGAGCATCGATGCCGAGGTAGAATAGCATCCGCCAGGTCTGCTCCTCCGCCCTCAGCTTCTGCCAGATGCGGTGGAGCCGCTCGTACAGGTGGATGCCCAGGCAGGTCAGCACCTCCTCCTGTGCGATGTCGATGGTCTTGGCGTGTCGTTCTCTGCGTCTGAACAGAGAGGACAGGACTTTGGCTATGATCGTTGGCATGTTACTTCAATATGGTTTCTAACAAGTAAACAAAAGGTAGTGGTGTCGGTGGACAACTAATACATTAATATATCGAAGTGTTACCAGAAGATAACATATTCAAGATTTTTCATCTATACAATATTAATGACTATATATTTGTATATCTATGTTGTCATTATAATCTTAAAATATACTTTCAAAAAACACAACCTTTTGTTTTTTTACACACTGTTTATTAGCCAGTAATAGGCTTACTAGTATCTAACTTACTACTTGGAATAGTCATAAGATTTGAGCAATTTCTAGCGAGACTGAAGATGAACTTTACACAGCCAAAGCTATTTCATGGCACAAAAACGTTCATTTTTCTTTCATTTGTGAATGACATTGATACAATAACTATCAATACAGGTGACGATAACTGACTTTTTCGTCAACTGAAAAGACGAGAGAATCATGGAAACCCCTACACTTTGACTGCCCAAGGGTTTTTTATCTAGCCTATATTACCCAAAAAAGCATGCACGGATGCGTACTTCGAAAATCCACAAGAAAGAGTCACAACATTACCGTGAACAATTTTATTTTAGGGTTATTATAACGCAGCTACTGAAGGTTGTAGCCAGCTAAGTTTTTATCTATCCAGAACAAATCCTAATGCATAATTCGTTTTGACTGTGACGAGATTCAAACGCGGGACCTATTGGTTCCAGGTCCGCGTCTCTAACCACTACGCTATTTAAGTAGTGCAAATAAAATAACACTGGTGTGCAGCATCCAAACCATAAATGAAATATAATTAGCGACTGATTGCAATGCAATGTCAATGATTGATCAAAAAATTCAATAACAATATTTACTGAATTATCGCCCCAACCTAGATCACACTTCTACTCATCGGTTGCTACGTGGATTCAGAGAAGGAAAGAAGAGGTAGCCGTTTGCGTACTCGTAACCTCCGGCGAACTCGGGCTCGGCGCGTCCCAGGAGATGTGCCATGAAGTCCGTTTGGCAGCAGACGTGGACGTGACGCTCGTGGGGACAGCAGCGGAGCCCCTCATACAGGGCGGCACAGTAACCCTTCTCCGTGGTTCCGTCCAGCTCCCCCACCAGGATGTTGTACGCTCTCAGCACCTTGTTCTTACAGTCCGTACAGAACCTGCCAGGGAAGCAGGGAATATTAAAACCCTGCAGTGCTCTTGGAAATACCATCAAGGAAACTCAAAAAAAAAAAAAAATAAATAAATAAAAGTCAAACATAATAACGGATTAGTATTTGTTATGGTGGTATTAGTACAATTTCCTCAGCAGCTACAGTGAAAAATACAAATTGGACACAAACAGTCATTCAACCATTCGCACCAGTTCATTACCTGTGTTTTCGCAAGTATGTTTCCAGGGTCTCCAGTAGGCAGGCGCTGTCAATCAGGACGACCTCATCCCGGCACTCCTGAGACAGGAGCTCCCACGCGTCCATCCAGCTTCCCCTGCATCAGACCAGAGTATTTCACATCAATCCGCACACCATTTCAAAAGACGGACAGGGTTAAAATCCACTTCAACTCTGCCCCCGTCCCCCGTCCCCAACATAGATCTTCAAAATATACGCATGACACAATCCTGATAAGGACCTCAAACAGCTACTTCAGTCTGGCGCTAACTAACTAGCACCTATAGAAACTCTTTGAATGAACAAGCTGCGTTTGCTGTGCTGCCTACCTGCCGTGGGGCCGGAAGGGTCCAAAGTAAAAAACGACGCTACACCTGCTGCCTGTCTGGGCTCCTCCGTCCTTTTCTTTGAATAAATCTAGCTCTTTGTCTGCACTCCCTTCTCTAAAGACTCACAGAAACAACCTCAAAGACACTACAACACAGAAGGTCAGAAACAACCCACACTGCAGCTTTAACGTGCCTAGTCTGCCCCTGGTGGACACACAGCAAATGGCAGACATACTGCCCACGTCTCCCTCTGAAAGGACAGAGAAGACGGACTTGTGAAGTTTTACCATGTGTCCCTCTACGATGATAGCACGACACAATTAGACCGACACAGCACTTCCACAAATGAGAAACAGTTGGAGTATAGACAACTCACCCCAGGGGCTTAGGCTTGTGTGTGTCTAAGGAGTGCAACTGACAGCGTTTATTCTTTTTGCTTTTTGGAATGCCATCGATCATGTCATTCAACTTTGACCTGGAAGAAATGTAATAAAACAAAAATGTTACTGTCTCGCAATGGTAATTAATTTACCATTTTAATAAAAGCATTATTTCATTTGAAACTAAAAAACAAATACCAGAGTCAGGGGGATGATTTGACTTTTATGAGACTGACATAACCCAGATGTCCTTTAAAATTAAATGTTTAATTCATAGGAGCTACAAAGATAACATTGATGTGATATGAAAATGTACTGTTTGCTCTGTAATACGTGTAGAATCTTGATTAAAAAAAAAATTACTACATTATTTTATTAATATTGAAATATAAATTCCCCAACAATTAAAATATTTCTTGCTTTTTGATACACATTTCAACATTCCTTCTTGCAAAGGAACACTCTATAGGTTTAATTTAATTAGTCATAGTATTTTCTTTGTCCTTGTTTTATATGTAAAAACTACCATCAGGCGCTCAAATAACATTTATTTTTATGGGGCAATGAGAAATGCCATGTGATATTTCTGCAGAGATTGTGTCTAATGCCGCATTTCCACTGGTGCTTTACCCCGGTACCAGGGCTACACCAGTGATTTATGCTAATGTTGGCTCTAGACTTTCCTGTTTCCACTATACATTTGGTACCAAGGAGTTAAGGATGGGCTCAGGTGGGGAGGGAGGAGTACACTATCAACGCAATTTAGTTTTCCGGTTATGAAAAATAAAAGGCGATATTTTTCTGGTTGTAAAATAAGCAGTAACGCCATGCTCAGTTTGTTTACAATACAGCGTTTGAACTTGAGTAATGAAACTAATTTCTCCCTCTAACTCCTGTGACTGGCTCCTTCTCCACCCACACTCGTGACACTGCAACTGTAAAACTGGGTTTGGCACCAAGTGAGAGCCGGGCTACTCAGCCACGGCCTAGTGGCCGACTGGCGCTGGCCCGTGTCAATGGAAATAGAACATAGTCTGGACTTTAGGGTTAAACACCAGTGTTTGGCACCAGTGGAAACGAGGTATAAGGCAATTGGGCCAATAAAGTAGACATGAAATACATGCCAAAACGAGAGTATGACTTCTTATGACACGCCAATAAAACGGTGGGCTGCCAGAGAAGCAGTCCGACAGGCCGTTATAGTATAAATACAGAGACCACAGTCAGTCGGTCTCTCACCCGTGGACGTAAAAGAGGGTGTACAGCTTCTTGGCGTCAGCCACACAGGCCTTGGTGATGGAGAGCACGCCGCTGGGCTTTACGGTGAGGGGCTCCAAGCCCGGGTTCCCAGACTCCACCAGCTGCGAGAAGAGGCGCTCCGCGCTCCTCCTGCAGCCAACGCATGGCACCAGTTGGGACAGGGCACTGAACACCTCCCTGGATGTCACCATCATGGCAATGTTCAGATCCTGCTGCTTCAGCATGCTGTGATGCTGGGGGGGGGGGGGCACGTGCACACACGAACACACGCACACATTACACCACCTGACCTTAACCTACACAAGTACTTGTTTGCAGTTACCCAAGTGTTGAAGAAATAAAAGACATGATCCTTGAGCAAAGTATGACAAACTGGTTAAAGTAAATATTATCAAGGCATATTTAAATGTTACACACAAATTGTCCTGAGTCATGACTAGGTCAAACATGCTTTTCTGGCTCATTTAGACGTGCCCCACATCACTCACCTCAACAAACTGCTTCATCTGAGAGCTGTTGATCTGGTGACTGTTAAGGTTCATGACACAGTCAGTAAACTCCATTACCATCTGTAATAGACATAATTAATGGTACTGTCATCTGCACAATATTTCTACAACACAAGACAGGAAAACTCTACGTAAAGTAGAACAAGTAAAGCTGTCAGCTAATTTAATCATCTTCCGTGTCTGGATAGCCAGATTATGTCCAAGCTCAACATCCAATATCCTACCACTGCTCAAATGACAACCATTCAGACTACACAAGCACCAACATAGCTAGTTAGATCTAGCAACAGCGTACAATTATCAGTTCCCAGTCATGATTAACTTGCTGGTTTGCTGGTCACTAAGGAATAACCGTTTAAAAACAATGTAGCAATAGCCGTTCAAAAACATGAATGCCAAAACGCATTGCATAACATACACCAGGACGTCATGGGAAATTTGTGACAGCTAATGCTAGCTTTTTCAACCAACATAACTACCTAGCTATCAAGTAAACAATATTGCTGACTGAAAAGCCGGCATGCTAGCTTGCTGGTTAATGCTAGTGTATGGGCCTCGCTAGCTAAGTTAGTCCTCTCGCTCGCAACCTATCCATTAGGACATTTGACCGGGACACAGATAGAACAAGGGGTTTCCAGGTATACAAAGGTAGCAAATCTTAGCTAGCCACTTTCAGAAGAGTGATTGTAAAGCCTCGAGACACCTAACTAGAGTACCGTTACTGACACTGAGACACTGCACTACCTTACCGTAAGAGAGTCATCAATGTACAGGGGAATCTGCCTTGCGAGGAAAGGGAAGTCCTCTTCCCCGTCCCTGCAAACCGCAACCAGGCGCGCCATGTCTTCCAGCTCTGGTGGTGGTGGTAGCTAGCAGTACTGCCTGCTGTATAGACAGTGGGGACAGATTGCGCAAATTCAACAGTCGCACTAATAAGAGCTAGAACTAACGTGTCCACCGCGGGTGACTTCAACTTCTAACGTTACGCCTTGCCTGTCATGTTAACGTTACCTTAATATCAACATATATGCTATTCATTATAATTTGGAAAACGATGTTTTAATGTAATATGAAATTATAACACTTTTGTGTTCTTAAAACGCTTAATTTCTGTGATTGATAGATCAACAGCAAGTCTCTATGACCTATTTATCATGGCTTTCGGTCTAGTGGATGCTGATAAATACTGTCTAAGTTGGCTGGCTAGCATAGTGCTAATATTAGCTTAGTAGAGCTAACATTAACTACAGCACCGTAGCAAGAGCTAACGACGATAGCCTGTGAATGAACTTCAGTTGGTTATTGAAGCGCAATCGTCAAGAAAATACCTAACGATATAGTCAGAATTTGTTAGATTATTTCATTGTCCATTTACTAGTACACTTTAGTTATGTATTAAACTTTACTTTTTGATTATCTAGCAAACTAGCAGCTACCCAACGTCATTCAAATCTGACGAAATTCGAATCAAATTAAAGCGACAGAACGCCACAGGTCTAGCTTACTGTAGCTAAGGTTGACTCTTCACCAGCAGCACAACCAAACAGCACAGTATGCTAACAGATTTGCCAATGTTCTCAAAAACTGACACTTAACGTAGCTGTACATATAACATAACATCATTTTGTAAACACAAACAATAATCGTGTCTTACCTACCCGCTTTTGAAAATAGCCTTTTTAATACAAAAACAAACAAGTGGACAGTCAGAGGTGGCCGCGGAATCTCGATGTAACCTTTGCCCTCAAGACGTAGCAACAAAAAATAAGTTCCAGCCGGTTCCAGCAGTAGACTCGAGATGACATTCAAGCACTAGAGGTCGACGGAGTGCCAAATGTTTAACGATTTTAGAGACATATTTCCCTCAGATCATACAGACCAGCAAGTAAGTTGTAATCAAATAAAACACCGACAAACTCCCATAACTGTTAATACAGTAATTTGTGCCCCGTTGACATGAGGAAAGGGCACCAAATACAAACAGGGAAAGCCATCTAAAGAAAATAAACACTCCGGGTTCTTTTAATGAGTGCTCATGACTTTTTTAATATTGACAAAGCGTCAGCAGAAAAGAACATGCAGGGATTGTAAAGAACGTACAGGGTCTACCAGAATTTTACTGTGATTTTCATTAGATGTAAAATGTACACCGCAAAACTATTAGTGAACATGTACAACAGCAAAACACAGACAGACATGCAACCACTACAGTTGAATGTGTCTACTAGCACATTTGTCATTCCAGTCAGTAAATTTGCAAGCATGAAAAACAACAATTGATTACGGTTCACTGCTTGAATGAGACAAAGTCCCTCTATCTTCTCCTTAATTTTTTCCTCTGTCGCAGATGCATCCCTTCTAAAGGGATTCCAGGAAGAGGACACCCATGAACAACCTGACACAATTTTTGTAAAAAGCAACACCATATCAGCAGTTGACAAACAGGTCAAGAAGAACAAAGACTGAGCAATGGTCCAGAGGCAAAATGGTAGATTAGCAATTCGGCGAGACACCGGCTCCACATATGCCTGACATACAGCCAGGGCAGTATATAATACAACACTTCCCAACAAAAGATTAAAAATCACTCTGATCCATTCCTTGACCTGTGTCCTGGGTCTCATCAAGTACAGACCGATCTGGACCCCGGCCATGTAGATGGCAACGTAGCCCACGACCGACGAAACCCCCTCCTTGTTGGCCTGCAGAAAGCCCCCTGTCCTGTCACGGTTGTGGATGATGGAATGCTTCAGCCCAGATGTCTCCAGCATCACCTGGTAAAGCCCTCCAATCAGAAGGGCCAGGAGCCATGAACTGTTGACAGGGAAGAGGGCCAGGAGAACAGAGGCCACAACTCTGACTATGGCTAGGGTGAAGAAGAAATTCCAGTGTACACCATACTCTGTCACATGCTCGTGGTAGTCAGACATTTTGATGCTCGCCAGCCTGACCAGGCCTAGTGCGACCAAGGGCCAGACAGACACGAGCTGTTTAACCACATGGTTCAACTTGGACCCTGAGACTTCCTTCCTGCGGGCCTCTGGACAGACGAGGGCGTTGGCAAGGACATAGGCCCCTACGCCAAAGTCCATGACCCCGGTCCCGTACGTTTCGGTTTTGGCATAGCGTCTGGGGAACACACTGAAGTCAACGGCTAGAATGCTTATAGCGGTTTTCACGTTCACCAGAACTCGAAAAATAGTCACAAAGGGGACCTGACTGTACTGAACATGGCTCTGGAGGAAGCACTTGGCAACAGTATCTTGCGAGTGCACAACGGCAATTGAGCTTCTTGCATGGCAGATACAGAATAGCACAGCCCCTGCCAGAACAGCCAGGCCAAGGATGACCAGGTGGAGTAAGTCGCTCAAGACCGTACACGATAAGACCAGGGGGAGTACGATCATGGAGAAGTCCAGGACGAGCTGGGGTATCCAGGGAAGAGGGAGCACCCCCTTGCCCAAATGATACAGGATCAGAAACTGTCCTCTGCCAATCAGACAGAGTGGGGCCAGAAATGAGCCCAGGGCAACTTCCCCGAGACTGGTCCCGTTCAGATTGCTGACAAACGCCTCCTTCAATTCCCTATGGCTTGACATTTCCTGAAAGGAGGGAAAGGAAACGTAATTTTAAAGCCTTGAAATACAGTATTGGAGAGCAGCCTGGGTCGATAGCGAATTAAACAGCAGACACGACTGAAGTTCAGAAAAAGGTATACGTTTGACAAATAACCGACTTATTTAAATATACATTTTAATTACATGACTGAAGGTCATTGGCGCCTCAAAGACAAGCCAAGGAATTTCAGTATCACGGTTCAATTTAGAATCAAGCCACCGCATTTGGCGCTAAGATCACAGACAGACAAGATTATGTATTACCTACCGCACTTTATTTATTTAGGTAGAGTGGCTCAGAACATATATTTCATATTGTATTAATCTAATCATCATACATTAATCATAGGAAAAAAATAATCCTACATGTTTGAGGAAATAATTAATGCATTCAACAAAAGCTACCACAAATGTTTATTTCTATTTCCGCGTTAGGCGTTCCTGTGTTTTATGCCATGTAGGCGTGTACTAGTTTGTGGCCAATCGCGTTTACGTTGTGTCTCAATACGCCATGGCGTCACTTGTGTGTGAGTTTGAAGTAAAACGAGTCCGGGCAGAGGTTTTGTCCTTCATACTGGAATTTTATGACAGAGGGAGGAAAGCTTCACATTCCGTGGCAAATGTCGATGTCGGCGAAGCAATGACACCATGGACCCTACTCCTCTGAAGACTAAATTTTATAGAATTCGGATTTACTGTTCTTTATAGCTTTCTTGGCTGGTGTCAACTCCAAACTCATTGACCACAGCATAATTTTTTAGAGCGGCGGGACAAGTTCCAAATCCATGAATTCTGAGAAGTGTCAGCGCATAGGAAATGGACATGAGGAAAAAGTAGGCAAAAACATTTGACCTTTTTAGAGCACTTTGGTCGTTAGTTAGCTCTACATACACGTGTTTTGAAGGATTAAAAATGTGTCGATATTAACGACTTTTAAAATGATGTATTTTTAAGGCTGTCTGAGTTATCTTGTTATTAGTTGTACTCTATGAAGGCCAGACGTCTGTTCAGCGGAAGAGCTACAACCTTACACCACTTTAGGAAAAAGCTATTGTCTAGACGGTAGCGAACATCTGTTGTCACAGCTGTGTAGTAGACGTATTTTATGGCGTAATGATTGATAATAGCACATCATTAAAATATGGACTGTCTCCGGTGCTACATACCATGTTTTAATGATTATTTTTAGAAAGCTGTCTAAACACAGGTTTTTTCCACGTCACTGAAATGTTTTTCTGCAATCATCAGTTGTTACAATGAGTAACTTAAAGAAAAAATGTAGACAATACTGAAGAATGCGCTCCAGTATAGCATTTCTTACATTTAATATATATAATTTCATACATTTAACGTTTCAGAAATCTAACAGATCCTCTATCTAGAGTAAGGGATTTGGATCTTAACATATCTAGGTGGGACATCCACTCAACTCAATAATAGTAGGGACAAGTTACTCAATTAATTAGGCTCCCTATCAAGTTGTGGGGGTGATTCTTATGGAAGAGTCATAACATTTCATGAGAGCAACATTGCTTTTAAGGCATTATTTGGAGCTACACATTTGTTTGCAAAGTCTCATGTGACTAAAACAGGCAGTAAGTAAGGTCCATATAGGTCCAAGGTTGCGTTATTATTATCATTATAGCGTAAAATAGTTTTGATGATATAAAAGACAGAAAGAGAAGCTTTTGCACACGAATTGTGTTTAAGATGTACATTTTAAAAGCATCTGTTGTCATGGAACTCGCTATTTCACGCATTGGGGTGGATGTAGCGCCTCAGAGCTGGTACTTTGTTGCACAGGCCCTTAAACAAAATAGCTGCCAAAAAAGTCTTATTGTAACAGTCAGTGAGCTTGCCAGTTCAGCATGGAACATCTCTAATTCTATAATGTTGGATGTAGTGCCCTCCACGAACTGCTCTTAGCTCTCACCATACTTAATGGATGTGATTTAGATCTGGATTTTTTGAAGGCCATTCCAGAACATTTCAGCATCCCTTTTTGTGTTTTTGTGTGTGTGTTCGAGACCCTTGTGCTGCTGGAAGACCCACAACCATCAACAAAGACCCAGTGTTAAGAGTCTAAATCACCTGATAATATGTTAACTATGTGATGCCTATCACTCATTGAAGGCCCCAGGTAGGCAACCCCTCAATCTCCCCAATATTTGATGTCAGGACATCAACCTCAAAACACCTAAATGGTTCAACATGAAAGTCTGGACTGCTCTTGAGCGGCCAGTCCAAGTCTGAATCACCAGCAGAACCTAACGTAGCTGTTGAAAAAAGCATTTTGTGAATGGGCAGTCTTCAAACAATGACACATTTGGGGCCAAATTGCCAGTAGACAGGTTCAGCAAAGAAACGAATGGTCAAAAATAAAAAATAAATTGTAAACTGTTGAAAATGCATAATGGAGTGTATGAGTTGGCTAGGTTTTATGCAGCGCATTAACAGATCTGTTATCCACCCTCCGGTCATTACTTTCCACCGCCATTTCACAGCCGCGACTGTGGAGGATAATGAGTCATGAATAGGTAGTGGAGTAGATGTGTGCAGTCAGTTGGACTACAGCCAGTATAGCATATTTAGCAAAGTAGACCTGTAGCTTTTTGGCTGCTTGCGCGGTTTCCCTGCTATCTTCCTTTGCAGTCAGGTGATGTAAGCGTGACAGATGGGGTTTGGTTTAAGTTGATGAGCCAATTTGCTCAGGTTAACATAACATGCTAATTTGGTGTTGCAGTTTGACTTGCTGGTCGCTTATCCCCCTGGGCTGAACACCTGAATACTCATTAGTTCACTTGTCAAACTCAGTTCATGGAGGGCCGAGTATCTGCAGTGTCTGGATAAATGAAGGTCACGGATTAGTTAGGTACTCCCTCTTATCTGGTTGTAGCTACAGGTCTAAATTGGACACACGTTGAAAGGAGAAACCAAAACCTGGGAAGATATTCTGCCTTCCGTAGAATATGTTTAACACCCTGGCATTAGATTACTCTCGGGGCAATGCCCACATATGCCTTATGTTATGATAAAGTTATATGTTATACAGTCATACGGGCCAAGGGTCGGGCTTTAACCATGTCCTCTCCCTTCCTAATCCCTTGATCTCCTTGCAGGCGAAAGGAGGAGTCCTGAAGAAGTCTGGACATGCCCACAGGAAGTCTCTGAATGACTCCCTGGATGGAGAGCTCAAGGTGTTCCTCATAGACGAGGGGCAGCTGCACACCTATGATGACCTAACCAAAGTCAACCCCGTGACCCCAACAACAGGTAGGCCGAAGCTGAGGACACCTATTGGTGAGGGGCAGCCTTGGCTCTCCAGCTGTCCAGATGGTTTTGCTAAGAACACCCCCTGGAAAGTTGTTTTTTTGTACATATCTGGGCACATGAATATCTGATCTAAATTCCAACCACATTCATTTATAAAATAACCCAATTTAACAAAAAATGTATAGAGTTAATCGAAACAAGCGTAACTAGAATTAGGTGCCCCAAAACAGGTTGCAAATGATTCGAAAATTATTAAAGAGTAACTTGGAAGGGTCCAGCCTTCCATAAATATTAGAAACTTGGTCTGGTTTGGGCTTAACCATATGGGTGTGCGATAACACACTATGCCAAGGTCAAAAAACTTAGACAGTAGTTATGGAATGGCCAAACCAAGCCCAGATTTCAATATTTCCTATGGAAATATTGATGGGGCACTTGAACCGGGCTGTGCAAGAAAGCCCTTAAACATGACACAGTTGAAGCAATACTGTAAAGATGAGTGGGCAAACACTCCTCCCAGTTGGTGTAAGAGACTGATAGACAGTTGCAAAAAATGGCTACATTAAGTTATTTCAGCCACACTGGGCAACACCGGCTATTGAAGCTAAGGGTGTACTTTATATGAAATTGCATTTCTGTCTATTTTTTTTCTTCTTTTATTAATAATTGCAAAGTATAGGATTCAGTGTTCATTGTTGGGTTACCTTTATCTGTCAATAGTGTTGAAGATAACTTATCAGTGTGTCCAAATACGTAAAAAGAAAAGACAACTTCCCAGGAAGTGTATGTACACTTTCACTACTGTTTGGTTCAGACTTTTAGTTTCTTTATTGACGTGTCATCCTGGTCTCTCTCCTCCCAGTGTTGAAATGCCTGCAGGCCAGGTACAGAGCACAGGTGTTCTACACCCATGCTGGCTGCACCCTGGTGGCCCTAAACCCTTTCCAGCCTATTCCTGGCCTCTACACCTTGGACGTGATGAAGCAGTACCACTTTGCTCCTCAGCCTCAGGTTCGGAACACCCATTAGCCTCCTTATTCATTGTCATGGCCTTTATAACATGTTCATACAATCTGTAGGTTTCTGTATTGTCTACAAACACTGAATATTTGGTTCCTTTTTAGCAGTGCCAACTTCCTGTGATGTTCCTATTAA
Organism: Esox masquinongy; assembly: GCA_016801175.1. Lineage (NCBI taxonomy): Eukaryota > Metazoa > Chordata > Actinopteri > Esociformes > Esocidae > Esox > Esox masquinongy. The sequence continues at coordinate 3,050 of JACXGI010006235.1, read as the reverse complement.
ACTCTGAACACAACATTTGATCAGAAATATTCATTTTTAATGGTTTGGGGGGAAAAAAGGAAAAGAGAAGGCTAAATTGCAAGGAGTCAAATGCGTGCATTCAACAAAAATCCAACACGATTTTCTCTAGGACTCCAAACCCCACATCTTCATCGTGGCGGAGGAGGCCTACAGGAACGTTCAGGGGCAAGTGGACCCTGTTAACCAGTCTCTGGTAGTCAGTGGCGAGAGCGGAGCAGGGAAGGTACACAATTTTGCTCCATTCAAACTTGATTATCAACAATGGTGGGTGGGAAGTTGTAATACTGTACTCCAGTATTACAAATGCTAACACAGTCAGCTATTTATTTTATTGTTTTGTTAATTGTTTAGGTCTTTTTTTATCACCAGTATTATTATTTCTGTGTGTTGTTAATGAATAATAAACGTTTAAAGATATATTTTTTTACAGGCGTTTAGATTAGATTCAACATTATTGTCATTGAACAAGTACAAGTACAGTACAACGAAATGCAGTTAGCATCTAACCAGAAGTGCAAATAGAAGAGGGCAGAAGTATTAAGTATATGTATATTATAAGTGGAATGTATAGATTTGTAAAGAAGGCAAATGCAGTACAAATGGCAATACTAAATGTGCAATTAAGGCAAATAGAGGAGGGCAGAAAATGTACATATACATTTTGTGCTTTATTAGACAGGAAAGTGGTGAAAGATAGATTGGTAATTATGTTGGATAGGACACTGGTGGTGGAAGACGGTTTGGGGGTACAGTGGATAGGTTGGATAGGACACTGGTGGTGGAAGACGGTTTTGGGGTACAGTCGATAGGTTGGATAGGACACTGGTGGTGGAAGACGGTTTTGGGGTACAGTCGATAGGTTGGATAGGACACTGGTGGTGGAAGACGGTTTTGGGGTACAGTCGATAGGTTGGATAGGACACTGGTGGTGGTGGCGTAGACAGATGGACCACCCTTGGCCATAAATAATAATGTAGGTTTTACATATATTTTGAATGTTTAAAGTACCCCAAAATCATCGTTATTATTTTGTAGACATGGACCTCTCGGTGCTTGATGAAATACTACGCCACGGTTGCAGCGTCCTCCTCTCAGATGAAGAGTCAGGACACCGTGGAGAGGATTGAGAGGAGGGTCCTGGACTCCAACCCCATCATGGAGGCCTTTGGTGAGGCTGCTGACTGGACGTGTTAAGTTAATGAGCCGGTTGTTGTTGTTGCTATAGCGACGCATGATGAATTCAATCATTTATGCCTGGTTTATTTATTTACTTACACTCTATGATTTCTAGGCAACGCCTGTACCTTGCGAAACAGCAACAGCAGCCGCTTTGGGAAGTATATCCAGCTCCAGCTTGACAGGTATGTCTGGTCGTGGTTCTGGATCCATTTACAATGGTTATGTGGGTCAAAACCAAAGGCATGCATAATTGTACAGACGCTTGATTAAGCAATGAGTCCACATCTTTTAAGAACTTAGATGGACTGATGATCAGAACCAAGAGCTCCGCCCCCCTCTCTGCAATTTCCTGAACCTGATTTAACTTTGAGCTATTTTCATACTAGGATTAGGCTTCGTGTGTTCACAAAACCAGCTCAATATGTTGCATGAGTCAAGGCCAGAAAATCAGGCTTGGATATAAACTGGCACAATTTTAGGTGACTTAGGAATCAACATGTTAGATTCATCACAAAGGATTAATGTGGTTATTTTGTGACCACTCTTTCTAGCTGAAAGGGTAACCCAGCTAAATTCTGGAAAATACAGGTGAAAACACCTACTCTTTTTTATTTTTTTGAACCATAACACCACTTATTTTGTTATTAGTGAAAGTTTCGATACCTATCTATCCTGTATTAAAAGTTTATCTGGCCCTTGTTTGAAGATGCGTAGATTGCAACATTCCTACCGTTTTGTTTACAAACCCTGATACATTAGCTTCCTACTTACCTAAATTTGCTGTTGAAGTATTCTGAAGAAATCTGAGTTGCTCAGGATTGCTTAATTCTTGTGGTTCCTCAGGTCTCAACTTAGTTAGTTTAATCCACATCTAGTTTTAGAGCACCAGATTTCTGGAATGATTTACATAATAACAGAAACATAACAGTTTTTCTATGCTCATCTGTATAAGGGACTTAGCGCTTAGAAATCGACTCTTGCAAAATCGTAATTTGTCCAGTACGGGAACGAATGCTGCTCCTTGTTTCAAGGATCCTTTTGTTTCATAACAGATGAGAGATGTATAAGCTAGCTAAGTGAACATTGTCACAACAGCGGCTATGACTTTGACCATGGGAGTTGAGAAGACCAAACCAATATGGGACCAGACTAGTCTGCTACCCGAAACCTAACTAATATGCTAATGTTGAGGTGTAGTATCTTCCCAATGAACTAACTGAAGGGCTGTTGTCCTAGCTACACAACCGGCATCTTTAAACATATCTCTTTTTTTTTTTTTTTTTACTTTGTTCAAACATGTTTTTGTCATCCGTCCAGATCTCAGCTGCTGGTGGGGGCATCCGTGCAAACCTACCTACTAGAGAAGACCAGGGTGGCTGCGCAACCAGCTAACGAGAGAAACTTCCACATATTCTACCAGGCAAGTTAGACAGACACTGTTGTGTCAGACAAATCCTTGACAAAGCCTTTTAGTCAACTTTAGTTGTATCTAAAGTAATATCTTATCTATGTCCTCGGCTGTATATGCCAATACATTTAGAGTGTAATTAACAGAAATTATATTATTTTCAGATGACTAAAGGAGCCAGTGTTGACCAAAGGAAAGATTGGAAGATTCCATATGATCAAAGTTTTGCCTGGCTTCCAAATGCTGAAAAGACACTGGAAGGTGGTATGTCAACTGTTTCCTTATATCCCTCAGCAAGTTGATTGAAACTATAGATAATCAGTTGGGTGTTTTTCAATTCTATTGTTTATTGTTCACAATAACTGATTTTTCTGCTGCTGCTGCTTCTTCTTCTTCTGCTTCTTCTTCTTCTGCTTCTTCTTCTTCTGCTGCTTCTTCTTCT